>OY744518.1:180871886-180891886 GCA_963556195.1 Sepiola atlantica
TAAGTAACGTCGATCGATTGCTTCAGTAATAATATATGCTGTTGTAGCGAAGAGAACGTTATAGTGCTTGCGGTATCGCTTGCAAGCCTTTTGGCGATTATATATATATATATATATATATATATATATATATATA
This sequence comes from Sepiola atlantica, assembly GCA_963556195.1. Lineage (NCBI taxonomy): Eukaryota > Metazoa > Mollusca > Cephalopoda > Sepiida > Sepiolidae > Sepiola > Sepiola atlantica. The sequence goes on from OY744518.1 coordinate 180,872,023, forward strand.
TATATATATATATATATATATTATATAATAATAATAATTCAGGTAAAACATCCACGGGGTAGTAATCCAAAGAATTTCAACCGGGTTTATAAAAAGTGCTCAGTATCAAATAGAGCTTTTATATATGATTATTTTTATTTACACAGACATGTACAAAATCTGCGACACTGGCATGTCGATGTTATCGATCAACAGCTAATTATAAACTGAGATCTCATCAGGCAGAGTTAGAATCCGATCTTAACCGTAGATCATATTTGGAAAGAATGAAATGGAGAAAAAAGAAAAGAAATTTAGAATTTCAAAATTTGGAAAGTCACGTGGTTGGGACCGTTAAGAATCAAAATAAAAATAAAAAAAATAAAAATATTAATATAAAAGATAATATATAAAATATAAAATAAAATAAAATTAAGTAAAATAAAATTAAAAGAGAGAGATATAATAAAAGGGTAGAATAAAAAGATAGATAGATAGATAGATAGATAGATAGATAGATAGATAGATAGATAGATAGATAGATATAGTCAAAAGAAGGTAATTTACGATCAAGACAGAAGTTGGGAAAAGGAGATACATGCAATGGGACGTGTCAAATATATATATATATATATAATTATACGTACCCGTAACCCGTTGGGTCACAACAACTACAACCATTTGTTTCACCTTCATTCATAAACTGTGACATATTCGAAGACATTCTTCTTGCATAACTAATTTATAATATTATTTATCCACTAGTTTTCGCACAAGTGGTTGCTGACTAACAATAACCAGTGGTGTTTCCTGGAGTCTGAGTGACAGTATTATTTACTCACTAGGAGTTCTCACACATGTTATCAACAGTGATTGCTCACTGATAATAATAGTTGGTGTTTCCTGGAATCCGACTGACAAGTCTCCCCAGATTTCCCGTATTGTCATCCTCTCTCGATAACCATTGCAAATGACTTTGCGTTATCGCAACAGCCGTTTATTATCGATTTTCCGCTGACAATGGCCATTGGTCTACCCTGGGATTTAGGTGGAAAAAAGCCTCCCCAAGATGCCAGTATTCTCCGCACCCTTCCAGTGGAGGTCTGGTTAATGCTTTCCCCTCTCAGTCTTTCCATCCCGACTATTTTGTGCGGTATCATCCGAGGCTGGTGCTATCTTTTTTTTTTCGGGGTGGGGGTGGGGGTGTAGTTAAATTAAATTATTGTGGCTCTATTTCTTTTGGTTTCATGTAGTCGTTTTCTTTCCGTTTTCTTTTTCTTTCATTTCTATTGGAACTTCCTTGTCACTAATTAGCGTTCACAGTTTATTTGGGTTGGTTTCCGCATTCGATAATTTTTCTTTAAGATTTCTAGATTATTAATATTAGTATTATTATTATTATTATTATTATTATTATTATTATTATTATTATTATTATTATTATTTGTACTCGTTACGAGTTCTCACACAAGTCATCGTCAGTGATTGCTCACTGATGATAACCGTTGGTGTTCTCTTGAGTCTGAGTGACAACAAGCCTCCCCAGATTTCCGGTACTCTCCACCTCTTTTCGATAACCATTGCAAATGGCTTTGCGGTATCGCAATAGCTGGTAACCATTGAGTTATCGCTGGTAACACTCATTGGTCTCCTCTGGGATTTGGGGGGCAATAAGCCTCCCAAAGGTTCCAGTACTCTCCGCACTCTTCAAGCGGAGGTCTGGTTAGTTCTCTCCCTCCTTGGTCTTCCAATCCTCCTTGACCCTTCGCGGCAAATGTTGTGGTATCAGCCGAGGCTGGTGCCAACAATTCTTTGGGAGGGTGGGGGCAGTTTATGAGGATTTCTTGCAGTTTCTTTTTGGGGGGTGGGGTTTATGTGGTGGTGTTCTTCCGGTGGTTTTGTTTTCTTCCTATTATAACTCCCATGTGCCTGGTTACCGTTCGTAGCTTATACTGGTTGGTTTCCGCATTCGATGATTTTCCTTAAGATTGCAGCTGTTTTCATTATTGCCGTCCCTTGTGTGGTCTAAGTGATCCCTTTGATTCCAATTTCACCCAGTCTTTTTTCCAGGTTTTTGGGGATTGTTCTTCGTGCTCCTACGATTATTGGTATTATATTGACTTTCTTCTTCATTATTATTATTATTATTATTATTATTATTATTATTATTATTATTATTATTATTATTATTATTATTATTATTATTATTTATTATATAGACGTACTATTATTATTTATCATTCTTATATAGAAGTAAAGAGACTTATTGTTTTGCTGTTTAATTTACATATGTGCTGATGATGTGTACAGATACATGCATTGACATTAGATGGCCACGCTGAGAAAAGAGTATTGATTTACTCTTCTCCAGAAGTTAGGCACAAGGCCAGTTTTTATCTTACTCCCACAAGTAAGATGTGACCCAAGGTCGGGTCGGGAAAGTGGGGTTTAAAAATTGCCTGGGCAGCCCCGTCGGCATTCCCCGGTAGGGGCGCCTCAGGCAGTAAGCAATAAACTTACTCCTCCCCAAAGAGGGGAGGCAAAGCCTGGGAAGGTGGACCTCCCAGAACTGAACAGGACAGACCCATTGACCGGCGTAAATCAAGACCCGAAGGCCAAGACGACACCAGTATGGGGTGCAGTATCCATCAGATCAGATACTACACTCTGATCTTAGCCAAAAGAAAAGAGTAACTCTTTCACTAAAAACTCTGAGTGTATATTATGTACTACGCTGTTTTTATTGATGGAACTTCTGCATACGTAGAGAATAGCATTATGTAAGAGTTAATTTGGTTTGCGGGGCTTGAATAAAGAAAACCACAAAGTGAAAAATGAGATTCGTACAGGAATTGAACTTGTGCTTCCGAAAGAGGGGCCATCGAACGCGTCTGTCGCCTGTGACCACGAGCTGCATGGTTAGAGAAAGATTAATATATATATATATATATATATATATATATATATATATATATATATATATATATGTGTGTGTGTGTGAAAAATGACATACGGAAAACAGGTTAAAATGCAGGAGAAAAACAAAAACGAGAGATTTGACCGGTTTCGTACCTGTTAGCGAACGTCTTCAGAAGACGTTCGCATTATCTCTATGTTTGTACCCTCTCAACAACAGCTGCACTTCGAGTAGTTTTGGGCCTGCCAGAACGCTGGCCACTCTTCGCTAATTGGCGGCCATTTTTTTATCGGTTGAACCATCCCTAATATTGTGTGACACCCATTGCATCTTCTCTAAAAACTTGCTGAATCTAACGCGATGGCGGAGATGAACACCATTCCAAAAAAAGATTTCCAGAGGTGTTTTCGGCAGTATATATATATATATATATATATATATATATATATATATATATATATATATATATATATATATATATATGTGTGTGTGTGTTTGTGTGTGTGTGGACCAAGGGAAAGATAGACTGTGGACTATTATAAATTTTCAATAATTATACACACCGAGTTAATAAATGGTAGCATGTAAACAGTATTTAATGTTAAAACGAGTAATGTATATCTCAAGATTTGGGCAGATCTGGAATTTCAGACTTGTTTATTTTGACCGGTTATGAATGATAACATTATGTGAGTATATTATTAAATATTCATTTGGTTTTTGTCAGGAAAGAATTGCAGAATTAAACATTATATTATATATTAACTTTCATTGGTCATCTTCGCTAAACGAGTAATAGAACAGATGTTAGTAATACAGAGGTTATTATAAGTCGACGAGTGCTGACGAGGAAAATAGAATTGAGACTTTATAATATGAGAATATTATTCAAAAGTCTGTACATACGTAGATAGGAATAAGAGTTAGTTTGTAAAGCTGGCAGAGGTCACATTGTTATCATTAGGAAGTAAGTCTGTGCTGAAATCTTAGGAACTTCACGTGTCGACGTGTCTCTTTCTTGGATAGTGATGTCTACGTGCCGACGCTGATAGCCTGAGGCTAAATGCGGGTTTCGTTTGTGCGCTAAGAGAGGAGTTTGGTGGTGTATCTGAGCGACGTGGGTTGATTACACAGCTTTGCTTCCTCGCGGCTAACTAATCGGAAAGCGCGAATGCAATTCTTTATATAACAACTGAGAACAGGTGTGCCGCTCCAGAAGAGATTGTTTCTGATTGGCTAAATCTCAATCGAAATAAAGTATTTGTCCCAATCAATATGAAGCTTTAAAATCAAGCAGATATTTCAGACATCGTTCTTCTGCGGCGGCGACTGCTGTCGTCGTTGTTGTTCTTCTTGTAGCGACTACTGCTACAAATATTTTAAAATAAAAGGACATTTTATAAATACAGAAAACTGTGAAGATACTTATTTGATTTTGACAAGCGATGACGTCCTGCGCTTTATTCCTCTAGTATGCTCTCCCAGATGTGTGTGAAAATCAGATGATTTCAGTAATCAACAATTAAAGTGAAACAACGTAAAATCCTTTCGCGTCGAGTCTTACTCGTGGTCTAACCCGCGGGAGAAAACAGCTTCTAAATGCATAAACGATCGATGACCGATGAAAACCAAGTAAGTGCAGATTATCAGCTTTATGTGGCGTAGAATGTTGCCACATCACAAAAGAACCGCCATCACAGAAGATAATAGCTACGGGACACATAAGCATAAGCAGCAACGCCACGTATCACGATTTGAAATACATTCTATTTGAAAGTATAATAACAAGCATTTAATATGAGACGAAATGTAACACTATAAACATGGCGAGTGTTTTCCCTTCAAAAGACAAGAGCCACGTAACACATAATGATTCGAATCGACAGTTCAAAAAACGAAAGAGAGCGAAAGAGCTCGAGATAACGAGAGAGTTAAGAAAAGAAAATGGTCATTAAGGGTTGACCGACACAGATTAAAACATTGATTTAACGTTAAAGAATCAACTCTTTCATTTTTATTTCCGGACAATTAGTGAAATTTCAGACCAAAATTCGATTTCATGAAGATTTTTGCCCCCCCCCCCCAAAAAAAACGGGGTTTGAAAACTTTTCTTTAATAATTTGAATAGTTTTATCCTACAAAAACTACAATTACGTAATACAATCATATCTTATAATGGCAATACTAGATCCATTGTTAAGCATCAAGATTACAGTCAATCAAATCTGAGTTAGTACAAGTTGGTCCATCACTGCAGTAAGTGAGGATATGTTGCATTATTAGTCTGGGATTATTTCCAAAAAAGGCTGGTTGTTGTTGGTCCTAACTTATGGAGGTTGCCGGTTGTCCTTCCAATCTTCGCATTGGCTCGATTAAGGATCACAGTCTTTCCTTGGCAGATCAGTTCTATGTGAGAGACGTTTAATGTGAAATTGGATAACTTCGTTCAAGAAGTCATTTAAATCCTTCCATATGTGAATACGGTAGTTCTGTTAACGTGTAGGATCAAGGCTCTCTTTGGTCATGGAACTGATTCTTGATTTCAATCTACCTCTTCGATGTTAATGGCCAGATAAGAGGTGTCTTCTATCGGTTTCCTGTTTCTGTTTTTGGATTCTCACATCGGCATCCATTCGGATATGGGAAGGTGCTGTGCCAGCAAATCTGTACACCGTTGGTATTAGGGGTTGAGCGTGGTGTCGAAGTGACTCTGCAGTAGACAAGTACAAAACTTTAACGTCCTGCAATTTTAAACCCTGGCGGCTTATTGTAACCAAGTGGAGAGCTATTGCAACACTACACCAACTACGGGTGGTAAAAAGAAGGATTTGACATAGAAACAAAGATTACACCAACTACGGGTGGTAAAAAGAAGGATTTAGAATAGTAAAAAAAAGATTACACCAACTACGGGTGGTAAAGAGAAGCATTAAGAATAGAAACAAATAAGATTACACCAACTACGGGTGGTAAAACTAAGGATTTAGCATAAAAAAAAAAGATTACACCGACTACGGCTGGTAAAAAGAAGGATTTAAAATAGAAACAAAAAGATTACACCAACTACAGGTGGTAAAAAGAATGATTTAGAATAGAAACAAATAGATTACACAAACTACGGGTGGTAAAATGAAGGATTTAGAATAGAAACAAAAAATTACACCAATTACGGGTGGTAAAAAGAAAGATTTAGAATAGAAATAAAAAGATTAAACTAACTACAGGTGGTAAAAAGGAAGGATTTACAATAGAAAAAAAAGATTACACCAACTACGGGGGGTAAAAAGAAGGATTTAGACTACAAAGCAAAGAATTACACCAACTATGGGTGGTAAAATGAAAGAATTTAGAATAGAAACAAAAAGATTACACCAACTACGGGTAGTAAATAGAAGGATTTAGAATAGAAACCAAAAGATTACACAAACTATAGGTGGTAAAAAGAAGGATTAAGAATAGAAACAAAATAATTACACCAACTACAGGTGGTAAAAAAAAGGATTTAGAATAGAAACTAAAAGATTACACCAACTACGGGTGGTAAAAAGAAGGATTTATAATAGAAACAAAAAGATTACACCACCTACGGGTGGTAAAAAGAAAGATTTAGTATAGAAAAAAGAGATTAAACAAACTACAGGTGGTAAAAAGAAGGATTTAGAATAGAAACAAAAAGATTACACCAACTACAGGTGGAAAAAGAGGGATTTAGAATAGAAACAAAAAGATTACACAAACTACAGGTGGTAAAAAGAATGATTTAGAATAGAAACAAATAGATTACACAAACTACGGGTGGTAAAATGAAAGGATTTAGAATAGAAACAAAAAATTACACCAATTACGAGTGGTAAAAAGAAAGATTTAGAATAGAAATAAAAAGATTAAACTAACTACAGGTGGTAAAAAAGAAGGATTTATAATGGAAAAAAAAGATTACACCAACTACGGGTGGTAAAAAGAAGGATTAAGAATAGAAACAACAAGATTACACACACTACAGGTGGTAAAAGAAGTTAGAATAGAAACAAAAAGATTACACCAACTACGGGTGGTAAAAAGAAGGATTTAGTATAGAAACAAAATAATTACAACAACTAAAGTTGGTAAAAAAAAGGATTTACAATAGAAACAAAAAGATTACACCAACTACAGGTGGTAAAAAGAGGGATTTAGAATAGAAACAAAAAGATTACACCGACTGCGGGTGGTAAAAAGAAGGATTTAGAATAGAAACAAAAAGATTACACCAACTGCGGGTGGTAAAAAGAAGGATTTAGAATAGAAACAAAAAAAATTACACCAACTAGGGGTGGTAAAAAAAGGATTTAGAATTGAAACAAAAAGATTACACCTTCTACAGGTGGTAAAAAAAGGATTTAGAATAGAAACAAAAAGAGTACACAAACTACAGGTGGTGAAAAGAAGGATTTAGACAATAAAAAAAAGATTACACCAACTACTGGTGGTAAAAAGAAGAATTTAGAATAGAAACAAAAAAATTACACCAACTACGGGTGGTAAAAAGAAAGATTTAGAATAGAAATAAAAAGATTAAACTAACTACAGGTGGTAAAAAAGTAGGATTTATAATAAAAAAAAAAGATTACACCAACTACGGGTGGTAAAAAGAAGGATTAAAAATAGAAACAACAAGATTACACCAACTACAGGTGGTAAAAGAAGAATTTAGAATAGAAACAAAAAGATTACACCAACTACGGGTGGTAAAAAGAATGCGTTAGTATAGAAACAAAATAATTACAACAACTAAAGTTGGTAAAAAGAAGGATTTAAAATAGAAACAAAAAGATTACACTAACTACAGGTGGTAAAAAGAGGGATTTAGAATAGAAACAACAAGATTACACCGACTGCGGGTGGTAAAAAGAAGGATTTAGAATAGAAACAAAAAGATTACACCAACTGCGGGTGGTAAAAAGAAGGATTTAGAATAGAAAAAAAAAATTACACCAACTAGGGGTGGTAAAAAAAGGATTTAGAATTGAAACAAAAAGATTACACCTTCTACAGGTGGTAAAAAAAGGATTTAGAATAGAAACAAAAAGAGTACACAAACTACAGGTGGTGAAAAGAAGGATTTAGACAATAAAAAAAAAGATTACACCAACTACTGGTGGTAAAAAGAAGGATTTAGAATAGAAACAAAAAAATTACACCAACTACGGGTGGTAAAAAGAAGGATTTAGAGCAGAAACAACAAGATTACACCAAATACAGGTGGTAAAAAGAAGGATTTACAATAGAAACAACAAGATTACACCAACTACGGGGGGTAAAAATAAGGATTTAGACTACAAACCAAAGAATTACACCAACTATGGGTGGTAAAATGAAGGATTTAGAATAGAAACAAAAAGATTACACCAACTACGGGTGGTAAAAAGAAAGATATAGGTTAGAAACAAAAAGATTACACAAAATACAGGTGGTAAAAAGAAAGATTTAGAATAGAAACTAAAAAGATTACACCAACTACAGGTGGTAAAAAGAAGGATTTAGAATAGAAACAAAAAGATTACACAAACTACGGGTAGTAAATAGAAAGATTTAGAATAGAAACCAAAAGATTACACCAACTATTAGTGGTAAAAAGAAGGATTAAGAATAGAAACAAAATAATTACACCAACTACAGGTGGTAAAAAAAGGATTTAGAATAGAAACTAAAAGATTACACCAACTACGGGTGGTAAAAGGAAGGATTTATAATAGAAACAAAAAGATTACACCTACTACGGGTGGTAAAAAGAAAGATTTAGAATAGAACCCAAAAGATTACACCAACTACAGGTAGTAAAAAGAAAAATTAAGAATAGAAACAAATAGATTACACAAACTACGGGTGGTAAAATGAAGGATTAAGAATAGAAACAAAAAATTACACCAATTACGGGTGGTAAAAAGAAGGATTTAGTATAGAAATAAAAAGATTAAACTAACTACAGGTGGTAAAAAGAAAGGATTTATAATAGAAAAAAAGATTACACCAACTACGGGTGGTAAAAAGAAGGATTAAGAATAGAAACAACAAGATTACACCAACTAAAGTTGGTAAAAAGAAGGATTTAGAATAGAAACAAAAAGATTACACCAACTACAGGTGGTAAAAAGAGGGATTTAGAATAGAAACCACAAGATTACACCGACTGCGGGTGGTAAAAAGAAGGATTTAGAATAGAAACAAAAAGATTACACCAACTGCGGGTGGTAAAAAGTAGGATTTAGAATAGAAACAAAAAAGATTACACCAATTACGGGTAGTAAAAAGAAGGATTCAGAATAGAAACAAAAAGATTACACCAACTACGGGTGGTAAAAAGAAAGATATAGGTTAGAAACAAAAAGATTACACAAAATACAGGTGGTAAAAAGAAAGATTTAGAATAGAAACTAAAAGATTACACCAACTACGGGTGGTAAAAAGAAGGATTTATAATAGAAACAAACAGATTACACCACCTACGGGTGGTAAAAAGAAAGATTTAGTATAGAAAAAAGAGATTAAACAAACTACAGGTGGTAAAAAGAAGGATTTAGAATAGAAACAAAAAGATTACACCAACTACAGGTGGAAAAAGAGGGATTTAGAATAGAAACAAAAAGATTACACAAACTACAGGTGGTAAAAAGAATGATCTAGAATAGAAACAAAAAGATTACACAAACTACGGGTGGTAAAATGAAGGATTTAGAATAGAAACAAAAAATTACACCAATTACGAGTGGTAAAAAGAAAGATTTAGAATAGAAATAAAAAGATTAAACTAACTACAGGTGGTAAAAAAGTAGGATTTATAATAAAAAAAAAAGATTACACCAACTACGGGTGGTAAAAAGAAGGATTAAGAATAGAAACAACAAGATTACACCAACTACAGGTGGTAAAAGAAGAATTTAGAATAGAAACAAAAAGATTACACCAACTACGGGTGGTAAAAAGAATGCGTTAGTATAGAAACAAAATAATTACAACAACTAAAGTTGGTAAAAAGAAGGATTTAAAATAGAAACAAAAAGATTACACTAACTACAGGTGGTAAAAAGAGGGATTTAGAATAGAAACAACAAGATTACACCGACTGCGGGTGGTAAAAAGAAGGATTTAGAATAGAAACAAAAAGATTACACCAACTGCGGGTGGTAAAAAGAAGGATTTAGAATAGAAAAAAAAAATTACACCAACTAGGGGTGGTAAAAAAAGGATTTAGAATTGAAACAAAAAGATTACACCTTCTACAGGTGGTAAAAAAAGGATTTAGAATAGAAACAAAAAGAGTACACAAACTACAGGTGGTGAAAAGAAGGATTTAGACAATAAAAAAAAAGATTACACCAACTACTGGTGGTAAAAAGAAGGATTTAGAATAGAAACAAAAAAATTACACCAACTACGGGTGGTAAAAAGAAGGATTTAGAGCAGAAACAACAAGATTACACCAAATACAGGTGGTAAAAAGAAGGATTTACAATAGAAACAACAAGATTACACCAACTACGGGGGGTAAAAATAAGGATTTAGACTACAAACCAAAGAATTACACCAACTATGGGTGGTAAAATGAAGGATTTAGAATAGAAACAAAAAGATTTCACCAACTACGGGTGGTAAAAAGAAAGATATAGGTTAGAAACAAAAAGATTACACAAAATACAGGTGGTAAAAAGAAAGATTTAGAATAGAAACTAAAAAGATTACACCAACTACAGGTGGTAAAAAGAAGGATTTAGAATAGAAACAAAAAGATTACACAAACTACGGGTAGTAAATAGAAAGATTTAGAATAGAAACCAAAAGATTACACCAACTATTAGTGGTAAAAAGAAGGATTAAGAATAGAAACAAAATAATTACACCAACTACAGGTGGTAAAAAAAGGATTTAGAATAGAAACTAAAAGATTACACCAACTACGGGTGGTAAAAGGAAGGATTTATAATAGAAACAAAAAGATTACACCTACTACGGGTGGTAAAAAGAAAGATTTAGAATAGAACCCAAAAGATTACACCAACTACAGGTAGTAAAAAGAAAAATTAAGAATAGAAACAAATAGATTACACAAACTACGGGTGGTAAAATGAAGGATTAAGAATAGAAACAAAAAATTACACCAATTACGGGTGGTAAAAAGAAGGATTTAGTATAGAAATAAAAAGATTAAACTAACTACAGGTGGTAAAAAGAAAGGATTTATAATAGAAAAAAAGATTACACCAACTACGGGTGGTAAAAAGAAGGATTTCGAATAGAAACAACAAGATTACACCAACTAAAGTTGGTAAAAAGAAGGATTTAGAATAGAAACAAAAAGATTACACCAACTACAGGTGGTAAAAGGAGGGATTTAGAATAGAAACCACAAGATTACACCGACTGCGGGTGGTAAAAAGAAGGATTTAGAATAGAAACAAAAAGATTACACCAACTGCGGGTGGTAAAAAGTAGGATTTAGAATAGAAACAAAAAAGATTACACCAATTACGGGTAGTAAAAAGAAGGATTCAGAATAGAAACAAAAAGATTACACCAACTACGGGTGGTAAAAAGAAAGATATAGGTTAGAAACAAAAAGATTACACAAAATACCGGTGTTAAAAAGAAAGATTTAGAATAGAAACAAAAAGATTACACCAACTACAGGTGGTAAAAAGAAGGATTTAGAATAGAAACAAAAAGATTACACCAACTACGGGTGGTAAAAAGAAGGATTTAGAGTAGAAACAACAAGATTACACCAAATACAGGTGGTAAAAAGAAGGATTTACATTAGAAACAACAAGATTACACCAACTACGGGGGGTAAAAAGAAGGATTTAGACTACTAACCAAATAATTACACCAACTACGGGTGGTAAAATGAAGGATTTAGAATAGAAACAAAAAGATTACACCAACTACGGGTGGTAAAAAGAAAGATATAGGTTAGAAACAAAAAGATTACACAAAATACAGGTGGTAAAAAGAAGGATTTAGAATAGAAACAAAAAGATTACACAAACTACGGGTAGTAAATAGAACGATTTAGAATAGAAACCAAAAGATTACACCAACTATAGGTGGTAAAAAAAAGGATTAAGAATAGAAACAAAATAATTACACCAACTACAGGTGGTAAAAAAAAGGATTTAGAATAGAAACTAAAAGATTACACCAACTACGGGTGGTAAAAAGAAGGATTTATAATAGAAACAAAAAGATTACACCAACTACGGGTATTAAAAAGAAAGATTTAGAATAGAAACTAAAAGATTACACCAACTACAGGTAGTAAAAAGAAGAATTTAGAATAGAAACAAATAGATTACACAAACTACGAGTGGTAAAATGAAGGATTTAGGTTAGAAACAAAAAGATTACACAAAATACAGTTGGTAAAAAGAAAGATTTAGAATAGAAACAAAAAGATTACACCAACTACAGGTGGTAAGAAGAAGGATTTAGAATAGAAACAAAAAAATTACACCAACTACGGGTGGTAAAAAGAAGGATTTAGAGTAGAAACAACAAGATTACACCAAATACAGGTGGTAAAAAGAAGGATTTACAATAGAAACAACAAGATTACACCAACTACGGGGGGTAAAAAGAAGGATTTAGACTACAAACCAAAGAATTACACCAACTACGGGTGGTAAAATGAAGGAGTTAGAATAGTAACAAAAAGAGTACACGAACTACGGGTGGTAAAAAGAAGGATATAGGTTAGAAACAAAAAGATTACACCAACTACAGGTGGTAAAATGAAGGATTTAGAATAGAAAAAGATAGATTACACAAACTACGGGTGGTAAAATGAAGGATTTAGAATAGAAACAAAAAATTACACCAATTACGGGTGGTAAAAAGAAGGATTTAGTATAGAAATAAAAAGATTAAACTAACTACAGGTGGAAAAAGGAAGGATTTAGAAAAGAAACAAAAAGATTACACCAACTACAGGTGGTAAAAAGAAGGATTTCGAAGAGAAACAACAAGTTTACACCAACTGCGGGTGGTAAAAAGAAGGATTTAGAATAGAAACAAAAAGATTACACCAACTACAGGTGGAAAAAAGAAGAATTTAGAATAGAAACAAAAAAGATTACACCAACTAGGGGTGGTAAAAAGAAGGATTTAGAATTGAAACAAAAAGATCACACCAACTACGGGTGGTAAAAAGAAAGAATTTAGAATAGAAACAAAAAGAGTACACAAACTACAGGTGGTAAAAGAAGGATTTAGAATAGAAACAAAAGGATTACACCAACTACTGGGGGTAAAAAGAAGGATTTAGAATAGAAACAAAAAGATTACACCAACTACAGGTGGTAAAAAGGAGGATTTAGAATAGAAACAAAAAGATTACACCAACTACGGATAGTAACAAGAAGGATTTAGAATAGAAACAAAAAGATTACACCAACTACGGGTGGTAAAAAGATAGATTTAGAATAGAAACAAAAAGATTGCACAAACTACAGGTGGTAAAAAGAAAGATTTAGAATAGAATCAAATAGATTACACCAACTACGGGTGGTAAAAAGAAGGATTTAGAATAGAAACAAAAAGATTACACCAACTACGGATGGTAACAAGAAGGATTTAGAATAGAAACAAAAAGATTACACCAACTACAGGTGGTAAAAAGAAGGATTTAGAATAGAAACAAAAAGATTACACCAACTACGGATGGTAAAAATAAGGATTTAGAATAGAAAAAAAAAATTACACCAATTACGGGTGGTAAAAAGAAGGATTTAGTATAGAAATAAAAAGATTACACCAACTACGGATGGTAACAAGAAGGATTTAGAATAGAAACAACAAGATTACACCAACTACAGGTGGTAAAAAGAAGGATTTAGAATAGAAACAAAAAGATTACACCAACTACGGGTGGTAAAAAGAAGGATTTAGAATAGAAACAAACAATTACACCAATTACGGGTGGTAAAAAAAAAGATTTAGTATAGAAATAAAATGATTACACTAACTACAAGTGGTAAAAAGGAAAGATTTAGAATAGAAACAGAAAGATTACACCAACTACGGGTGGTAAAAAGAAGGATATAGGTTAGAAACAAACAGATTAAACAAACTACAGGTGGTAAAAAGAAGGATTTAGAATAGAAACAACAAGATTACACCAATTACAGGTGGTAAAAAAAAGGATTTAGAATAGAAAGAGAAAGATTACACAAACTACAGGTTGTAAAAAGAAGGATATAGGTTAGAAACAAACAGATTAAACAAACTACAGGTGGTAAAAAGAAGGATTTAGAATAGAAAAAACAAGATTACACCAATTACAGGTGGTAAAAAGGAGGATTTAGAATAGAAACAAAAAGATTACACCAACTACGGATAGTAACAAGAAGGATTTAGAATAGAAACAAAAAGATTGCACAAACTACAGGTGGTAAAAAGAAAGATTTAGAATAGAATCAAATAGATTACACCAACTACGGGTGGTAAAAAGAAGGATTTAGAATAGAAACAAAAAGATTACACCAACTACGGATGGTAACAAGAAGGATTTAGAATAGAAACAAAAAGATTACACCAACTACAGGTGGTAAAAAGAAGGATTTAGAATAGAAACAAAAAGATTACACCAACTACGGATGGTAAAAAGGAGGATTTAGAATAGAAACAAATAATTACACCAATTACGGGTGGTAAAAAGAAGGATTTAGTATAGAAATAAAAAGATCACACCAACTACGGATGGTAACAAGAAGGATTTAGAATAGAAACAAAAAGATTACACCAACTACGGGTGGTAAAAAGAAGGATTTAGAATAGAAACAACAAGATTACACCAACTACGGGTGGTAAAAAGAAGGATTTAGAATAGAAACAAACAATTACACCAATTACGGGTAGTAAAAAGAAAGATTTAGTATAGAAATAAAAAGATTACACTAACTACAAGTGGTAAAAAGGAAAGATTTAGAATAGAAACAGAAAGATTACACCAACTACGGGTGGTAAAAAGAAGGATATAGGTTAAAAACAAACAGATTAAACAAACTACAGGTGGTAAAAAGAAGGATTTAGAATAGAAACAACAAGATTACACCAATTACAGGTGGTAAAAAGAAGGATTTAGAATAGAAAGAGAAAGATTACACAAACTACAGGTTGTAAAAAGAAGGATATAGGTTAGAAACAAACAGATTAAACAAACTACAGGTGGTAAAAAGAAGGATTTAGAATAGAAACAACAAGATTACACCAATTACAGGTGGTAAAAAGAAGGATTTAGAATAGAAAGAGAAAGATTACACAAACTACAGGTTGTAAAAAGAAAGATTTAGTATAGAAATAAAAAGATTACACCAACTACGGGTGGTAAAAAGAAGGATTTAGAATAGAAATAAAAAGATTACACCAAATACAGGTGGTAAAAAGAAGGATTTAGAATAGAAACAAAAAGATTACACCAACTAGGGGTGGTAAAATGAAGGATTTAGAATAGAAACAAAAAGATTACACCAACTACGGGTGGTAAAAAGAAGGATTTGGGATAGAAACAACAAGATTACATCAACTACGGGTGGTAAAAAGAAGGATTTAGAATTGAAACAAGCAATTACACCAATTACGAGTGGTAAAAAGAAGGATTTAGTATAGAAATAAAAAGATTACACTAACTACAAGTGGTAAAAAGAAGGATTTACAATAGAAACAGAAAGATTACACCAACTACGGGTGGTAAAAAGTAGGATTTAGAATAGAAACAACAAGATTACACCAATTACAGGTGGTAAAAAGAAGGATTTAGAATAGAAAGAGAAAGATTACACGAACTACGGGTTGTAAAATGAAAGATTTAGTATAGAAATAAAAAGATTACACCAACTATGGGTGGTAAAAAGAAAGATTTAGAATAGAAATAAAAAGATTACACCAAATGCAGGTGGTAAAAAGAAGGATTTAGAATAGAAACAAAAAGATTACACAAACTATGGGAGGTAAAAAGAAGGATTTAGAATAGAAACAAAAAGATTACACAAACTACAGGTGGTAAAAAGAAGGATTTAGAATAGAAACAACAAGATTACACCGACTGCGTGTGGTAAAAAGAAGGATTTAGAATAGAAACAAAAAGATTACACCAACTACGGGTGGTAAAAAGAAGGATTTGGGATAGAGACAACAAGATTACATCAACTACGGGTGGTAAAAAGAAGGATTTAGAATAGAAATAAAAAGATTACATTCACTACAGGTGGTAAAAAGAAAGGATTTAGAATAGAAACTAAAAGAGTACACCAACTATGGGTGGTAAAAAAAGGATTTAGAATAGAAAAAAAAAGATTACACCAACTACGGGTGGTAAAAAGAAGGATGTAGAATAGAAACAAAAAGATTACACCAAAAGACAACTACATCCGTTATTTACTTTGTTGATACTGATAATATTTTTCAATACTGCGCTATTGTACAAAACAAAAAATAAATGTATATGGATAAGCGATTTGTCTGTAAACAATATTCTATTATATTTTAACGGATATAAATTTGAAAGTCTCGCCTATTTAATTATTACAGTATTGTTATTAACAATTCTATATGTTTACTTTTTCTAGTATACACAATCTAAGAATTCTAATTTTAATTCTTGTAGTGTTTAAATTTAACATTGTAAAAACATAAAAATTGTAAGCTAAATTTAAAATTTCATAATATATATATATATATATATATATATTATATATATATATATATATATATCTAATATATATATATCTAATATATATATATAAAGAGGTTTACTAAAAGCGAATTTTTGGAAAGGTAAAACCCTATTGTGAAGAGTATACAGCTCAATATCCAGGATAGAGCAGGTAGAAATGAAGGAGAATGGAAAGGAATTAGAGAAAGCAAAAGCCAAATCAAAATTCAATTCAAAAGTTCAAAGCAAGGTATATTCCGCAAAAAGGCAATTTATTCAAGTTAAATTTTCCTTAAGCCAGGCTTTTCAAAGATCAAAATCTTATCATCAGAGGAAGTCGCTGGGATAGATAAGTTGGCAATGGCCAAGATTTAAAATTTGAAAAAATGAAATAAAATAAAAGTTGTAGGGAAAGAAACGCAGGGCAAAACTGTGCCAGGGTGCAAGCAAATGTCCGATTGCCAAAAAGTCCGGTGTCGAAGAGTCCAGCAGAGAGAATACGATGTAGATATGTAGGTCGTTAGAGGCACGAGAAGTGATGAGAGAAGTTTCAAAGTTAAATTCCAAGAAGCCACAACTTCAGGTACGGCGAAAATAGAAAATCCAAAAAAGGGTAAAAAGTCCAATAAGAGGTACATTCGATGATGCAGGCAGGCGTCAGAGGAGATTAAGATGTAAAATATTCGCCATTAAAGAAACTTCCCGGGCAGAGATGACAAAGGAAAGTGTTTTAAAGTGGAAAAAAGGGGCAGTGAGAATATTTAAAGTCTGCCCAATTGAGAAAGCCGGCTATAAATGAAGAAAAGCAAAGACAGTGAAAACAAGAATATAATATGCGACCAGTGGGCAAGGGAGGAAACGGGTAAGTGGTGTGTGGGAGGAGAAAGGGACGGGTACGAGGAAAGAGAGGGGGAGGAGAGAGGGAGCGATGCGGTGAAGGAATGCGGATAAAACTAAGAGTGTGAAAGTGGGGGGGGGGGTGAAACATAAAGTTGAAATTGGAAGTTAGCACGAATTAGGATTCAACTAGAAAAGGGGAAGAAAGGAGTGGGGGTAAGTTAACGAATGTTAGGATAAGGGGTTAAAATATCAGAATATGTATAAGAACAGAGTTCGGGGTTTAGAAGTTATATCAAATGACCTTAGATATAAACAATGAGGCAAAATATATATGAAGGGTAGGACTAGGAAAATGAGTTAAAAATTAAAAGAGTAAAGATAAAAAATAAAGATAAAAATAGTATAAAAAGTAGAAATAAGAAAATAAAAGAATAAATAATGAAAAATAGATAATAAGATTAGTCTTAAGCTCGCAGGGAAAATTGAGGATTGACCGAAAGAATAAAAAATTAAAAAATTAAAAATTATAAAAATAAGATACTAATCTTATCGACCTTTCCCTCATTCTATATGAGGGAAAAGTCGATAAGATTGGAGCTCAAGAATGAAAATTAGAATAAGGAAAAAGAAAAAGGAAAAGAAGACCTAGAGAGGATATCCGGAATTGGAGTCTCCAAGGTGGAAAAAATTATGGGTTGAAGTAAATAAGCAGTTACGGGATGCTAGTTCAAATAGATATGGGAAAATATAAACTTTGAAATTTTATTCAAAAAAGTTATATGGAGGTTAATTAAGAAAATTGTTAAATAGGTTAGTGAAGGCCGGAAGAAGTAAGAGATATACAAGGTTAAAAAAGTGACAAAGGATTAAGCCAGAGGGAGAGTGGAGATTGCAGTTAAAAGTAAATACTATAGGGGTTAAAAGATGTAGAGCTAGGGCGGATTGGGGGTTGAGTAGTTTGAGAGAGATGTGCGAAGGGCGAGGTAAAACAAGGGGGGAATAATCGAGGCTATTAAAAAAGTGAAAAGAATTATTTAGAATCACAGTTCCCATACTCCACCCGAACTCCGGATCTCCCCGCAACCCCAATCCGCTTCTACTCTAAACTCCCGCTTATACAGCCATACCTCTAACCAAGCACCCCCAATAATAAATAGTGCTCATGGGCCAACTCACATTTCCCCCATATCCGCTCCACCCCACTTCTCCAAACAACTTTCCTCGCATAACTTGGATCTCCAAACCCAAATCTCTTCTAATACCATTAGTAATCTCAATGCAACTATAGCACCACCCTTCAAGATACACACATATATTGGGGCGTCCTTTTTCCCCATTAAGACCCGGATCTCTAACCATATATATTCCTTTAAAAATAGCAGCGATAACAGCACAGGCACTTCACTTTCCAATCTAATTAGAAACCCCAATCTCAAAAATACTCCCTATTCACTTCACTGGTCAATACTTAAAAAGTCCAAATCATATACCCCTGGAGCATCCCATTGCCAACTTTGTACTCTGGAAACCTTTATGATAGCTACTGCTACTAAATCTAAAAATATTATTAATTCTAAGAATGAACTTATCTCCAGTTGCAGGCATAAACGTAAATTCAGGTATAGCAACCATAATAATCCCCCAGACACCCCTCCCCATTTGATTAAATTCCCTCCCTTCATCTCGGATTTTCCCTCCTTACATCTCGAAACCCCTTTCCGATAGTTCTAATTCCTGTTGTTCTTTTATCGCTACTTATATCTCCCTCATCCCTTTAACCTTCTCTTAACTTAATAAAATTATCCATAAACTTCGTTAGCTTCACATTTCCCTTAGTTTTAACACCTTTCTTCCATTACCCCCTAAATCTTTCCACTTAACCTCCTTAACTGTATAACTTTATTTGGCTTTCCTTTTTCTTTCCCGTTTAACTTCTTTTAATGCATTCGTCCGCTTCCCTTCAACACTTCCATTCTTCATTCTTTTCCCTTTCAACGTGATAACTAACCCACTCTATTCATATTATATCCTAGCCCTTTTATTTACTTGTTGATTAGCCTTATCTACTCCATATCCCATTTGCACACCTCGATATCGAACTCCTTACTGTTTCCACTGTGCACTCTAATTATTCTTCCCCTCCTGTTTTTACTTCTAAATAATTCTTTTCACTTTTTTAATAGCCTCGATTATTCCCCCCTTGTTTTACCTCGCCCTTCGCACATCTCTCTCAAACTACTCAACCCCCAACCCGCCCTAGCTCTACATCTTTTAACCCCTATAGTATTTACTTTTAACTGCGATCTCCACTCTCCCTCTGGCTTAATCCTTTGTCACTTTTTTAACCTTGTATATCTCTTACATCTTCCGGCTTTCACTAACCTATTTAACAATTTTCTTAATTAACCTCCATATAACTTTTTTGAATAAAATTTCAAAGTTTA
>OY744518.1:180896886-180939386 GCA_963556195.1 Sepiola atlantica
TAATATATATATAATTTATATATATTATATATATATATTATATATTATACTATATATATATTATATATATAATTTATATATATATATATTATATATTATACTATATATATATTATATATATAATTTATAAATATATATATTTTATATTATACTATATATATAATATATATTATTTATATATATTATATGTATATATTATATATAATACTATATATATATTATATATATAATTTATATATATATTATATATATGTATATTATATATTATATTATATAAATAATTTATATATATATATATATTATATTATACTATATATATATTATATATATACTATTGATATATATTATATATATATATTATATATTATACTATATATATATTATATATATACTATTGATATATATTATATATATTATATATTATACTATATATATATTATATATATACTATTGATATATATTATATATATTATATATTATACTATATATATATTATATATATAATTTATATATATATTATATATATATATATATTATATATTATACTATATATATATTATATATATAATTTATATATATATTATATATATATATATTATATATTATACTATATATATATTATATATATAATTTATATATATATTATATATATTATACTATATATATTATATATATAACTTATATATATATATTATATATATATATTATACCATATATATATATTATATATATAACTTACATATATTATATGTATATATTATATATTATACCATATATATTATATATATAACTTACATATATTATATATATATATTATATATTATACCATATATATATTATATATATATAACTTACATATATTATATATATATATTATATATTATACTATATAAATATAATATATATAATTTATATATATTATATATATATTATACATTACACTATATATATAATATATATTATTGATATATTATATATATATTATATATTATCTCTTATATAAAGGGCAGTTGTCTATATGTATGTATGTATGTATGTATGTATGTATGTCTGTATGTGAAGCTTCTCCTCAAAAACTACCCGACGACATGTCAAAAAGTTTATATCTTCAGCACCGTACATATCCTGGGATCATAATATCTCAAAATCGCAAATAACGATTCACTCGCTGACAGTCAACCGGACCACTTTCCGACAAAAGGTAGCAGTTTTTTTCGTATTTTTCACGAAATTTCAACGTTAATATGTAGTAAATTCGAAATAATCTAATGTATTTATGTACTAATCCGATAAAAATGCAGAGTCATTGTAAACATCCCATAATCCCTTGCCGGATGTACCCGGTCTTGCCCTAAATTGTGTCCGGTTCTATCAGATCATCCAATAACTTCTGTCCGGATGCATCAATAACAACATAGGAATCCTACGTTAAGAGTGTGTAGTGAAACAAGGGTTGCTCAATCACATCCGCACCTGTCCCATAATCCCTTGCCGGATGTACCCGGTCTTGACCTAAATTGTGTCCGGTTATATCAGGTCATCATGACGTCAGAGAGTGGCAGTTTTTTTTCCCTCTCACACTTTCTTTCATAATTATTAATAGACGCTAATATTCCCCCCCCTCCCCCCTCCCTCCCTCCCTGTGGCCGTTCTGTTATCATGATAGGAATTACCTCCTCCTTTCAGGCCAAATTGGGGGGGGGGGTTACGGTATTCGCTGGTGTGAGCATTACCTCCTCCTTTCTTGAGAAGTGTTGAGGTAGGGTAGTATCGGTTCCGTTGTCATGATGCACTGATCCCATGCATTACCTCCTCCTTTTTTGAGAAATGTTGAGGTAGGGTCGTATCGGTTCCGTTGTCATGATGCACTATTCCCATGCATTATCTCCTCCTTTTTTGAGAAGTGTTGAGGTAGGGTCGTATCGGTTCCGTTGTCATGATGCACTCATCCCATGCATTATCTCCTCCTTTTTTGAGAAGTGTTGAGGTAAGGTCGTATCGGTTCCGTTGTCATGATGCACTATTAGGATACCTAAGTGATTTCAGGAGTGCTTTTGACTATTTCGCAGATCAGAAGTAGAGAGGATACCTAAGGGATTTCAGTAGTGCTTATAAAGCCTCCTCGATTTTCAAAGTACTCGGCGTTGTCCGGGAGAAAAGTGCTCAATATCCTAGATAGAGCTACTGTAGTGATAGGTTTGGAAAATATTTTAACGCCATCTTCGTTCCCCTTTGGACTATTTCGCAGATCAGAAGGAGAGAGGATACCTCAGTGATTTCAGTAGTCTCCAGGAGGCCTCCTTGATTATCAAAGTACTCGGCGTTGTCCGGGAGAAAAGTGCTCAATGTCCTAGATAGAGCTACTGTAGTGATAGGTTTGGAAAATATTTTAACGCCATCTTCGTTCCCCTTTGGACTATTTCGCAGATCAGAAGGAGAGAGGATACCTAAGGTATTTCATGTGGGTTCATGAAGCCTCCTCGATTTTCAAAGTACTCGGCGTTGTCCGGGAGAAAAGTGCTCAATATCCTAGATAGAGCTACTGTAGTGATAGGTTTGGAAAATATTTTAACCCCATCTTCGTTCCCCTTTGGACTATTTCGCAGATCAGAAGGAGAGAGGATACCTCAGTGATTTCAGTAGTCTCCAGGAGGCCTCCTTTATTATCAAAGTACTCGGCGTTGTCCGGGAGAAAAGTGCTCAATATCCTAGATAGAGCTACTGTAGTGATAGGTTTGGAAAATATTTTAACGCCATCTTCGTTCCCCTTTGGACTATTTCGCAGATCAGAAGGAGAGAGGATACCTAAGTAATTTCAAGAGTGCTCATGAAGCCTCCTCGATTTTCAAAGTACTCGGCGTTGTCCGGGAGAAAAGTGCTCAATATCCTAGATAGAGCTACTGTAGTAGTAGGTTTAGAACATATTTTAACGCCATCTTTGTTCCCCTTTGGACAATTTTGCAGATGAAAAGGAGGGAGGATACCTAACTGATTTCAGTAGTCCCCAGGAGGCCTCTCTGATTTTCAAAGTACTCGGCGTTGTCCGGGAAAAAAGTGCTCAATGTCCTAGATAGAGCTACTGTAGTGATAGGTTTGGAAAATATTTTAACGCCATCTTCGTTCCCCTTTGGATTATTTCGCAAATCAGAAGGAGATAGGATACCTAAGGGATTTCAGGAGTGCTCATAAAGCCTCCTCGATTTTCAAAGTACTCGGCGTTGTCCGGGAGAAAAGTGCTCAATGTCCTAGATAGAGCTACTGTAGTGATAGGTTTGGAAAATATTTTAACGCCATCTTCGTTCCCCTTTGGACTATTTCGCAGATCAGAAGGAGAGAGGATACCTAAGGTATTTCATGTGGGTTCATGAAGCCTCCTCGATTTTCAAAGTACTCGGCGTTGTCCGAGAGAAAAGTGCTCAATATCCTAGATAGAGCTACTGTAGTGATAGGTTTGGAAAATATTTTAACGCCATCTTCGTTCCCCTTTGGACTATTTCGCAGATCAGAAGGAGAGAGGATACCTCAGTGATTTCAGTAGTCTCCAGGAGGCCTCCTTGATTATCAAAGTACTCGGCGTTTTCGGGGAGAAAAGTGCTCAATATCCTAGATAAAGCTACTGTAGTGATAGGTTTAGAACATATTTTAACGCCATCTTTGTTCCCCTTTGGACAATTTTGCAGATGAAAAGGAGGGAGGATACCTAACTGATTTCAGTAGTCCCCAGGAGGCCTCTCTGATTTTCAAAGTACTCGGCGTTGTCCGGGAAAAAAGTGCTCAATGTCCTAGATAGAGCTACTGTAGTGATAGGTTTGGAAAATATTTAAACGCCATCTTCGTTCCCCTTTGGATTATTTCGCAGATCAGAAGGAGAAAGGATACCTAAGGTATTTCAGTAGTCCCTAGGAGGCCTCCTTGATTATCAAAGTACTCGGCGTTGTCCGGGAGAAAAGTGCTCAATGTCATAGATAGAGCTACTGTAGTGATAGGTTTGGAAAATATTTTAACGCCATCTTCGTTCACCTTTGGACTATTTCGCAGATCAGAAGGAGAGAGGATACCTAATAGATTTCAGGAGTGCTCATAAAGCCTCCTCGATTTTCAAAGTACTCGGCGTTGTCCGGGAGAAAAGTGCTCAATGTCCTAGATAGAGCTACTGTAGTGATAGGTTTGGATAATATTTTAACAGCATCTACGCTGAAAAGGATGGGGTAATCGATAAGAGTTATTTCAGTAGTGCTCAGGAGGCCTCTTTGATTTTGAAATACTCGGCGTTGTCCGGGAGAAAAGTGCTCAATATCCTAGATAGAGCTACTGTAGTGATATGTTTGGAAAATATTTTAACGCCATCTTCGTTCCCCTTTGGACTATTTCGCAGATCAGAAGGAGAGAGGATTCCTAAGTGATTTCAGTAGTCCCCAACAGGCCTCCTTGATTATCAAAGTACTCGGCGTTGTCCGGGAGAAAAGTGCTCAATATCCTAGATAGAGCTACTGTAGTGATAGGTTGGGAAAATATTTTAACGCCATCTTCGTTCCCCTTTGGACTATTTCGCAGATCAGAAGGAGAGAGGATACCTAAGTGATTTCAGGAGTGCTCATGAAGCCTCCTCGATTTTCAAAGCACTCGGCGTTGTCCAGGAGAAAAGTGCTCAATATCCTAGATAGAGCTACTGTAGTGATAGGTTTAGAAAATATTTTAACGCCATCTTCGTTCCCCTTTGGACAATTTTGCAGATGAAAAGGAAGGGGGATACCTAACTGATTTCAGTAGTCCCCAGGACCACTCTTTGATTTTCAAAGTACTCGGCGTTGTCCGGGAAAAAAGTGCTCAATGTCCTAGATAGAGCTACTGTAGTGATAGGTTTGGATAATATTTTAACAGCATCTACGCTGAAAAGGAAGGGGGAATGGACAAGAGTTATTTCAGTAGTCCCCAGGAGGCCTCTTTGATTTTGAAATACTCGGCGTTGTCCGGGAAAAAAATGCTCAATATCCTAGATAGAGCTACTGTAGTGATAGGTTTGGAAAATATTTTAACGCTATCTTCGTTCCCCTTTGGACTATTTCGCAGATCAGAAGGAGAGAGGATACCTAAGTGATTACAGTAGTTTCCAGGAGGCCTCCTTGATTATCAAAGTACTCGGAGTTGTCCGGGAGAAAAGTGCTCAATGTCCTAGATAGAGCTACTGTAGTGATAGGTTTGGAAAATATTTTAACGCCATCTTCGTTCCCCTTTGGACTATTTCGCAGATCAGAAGGAGAGAGGATACCTAAGGTATTTCATGTGGGTTCATGAAGCCTCCTCGATTTTCAAAGTACTCGGCGTTGTCCGAGAGAAAAGTGCTCAATATCCTAGATAGAGCTACTGTAGTGATAGGTTTGGAAAATATTTTAACGCCATCTTCGTTCCCCTTTGGACTATTTCGCAGATCAGAAGGAGAGAGGATACCTCAGTGATTTCAGTAGTCTCCAGGAGGCCTCCTTGATTATCAAAGTACTCGGCGTTTTCGGGGAGAAAAGTGCTCAATATCCTAGATAAAGCTACTGTAGTGATAGGTTTAGAACATATTTTAACGCCATCTTTGTTCCCCTTTGGACAATTTTGCAGATGAAAAGGAGGGAGGATACCTAACTGATTTCAGTAGTCCCCAGGAGGCCTCTCTGATTTTCAAAGTACTCGGCGTTGTCCGGGAAAAAAGTGCTCAATGTCCTAGATAGAGCTACTGTAGTGATAGGTTTGGAAAATATTTTAACGCCATCTTCGTTCCCCTTTGGATTATTTCGCAGATCAGAAGGAGAAAGGATACCTAAGGTATTTCAGTAGTCCCTAGGAGGCCTCCTTGATTATCAAAGTACTCGGCGTTGTCCGGGAGAAAAGTGCTCAATGTCATAGATAGAGCTACTGTAGTGATAGGTTTGGAAAATATTTTAACGCCATCTTCGTTCACCTTTGGACTATTTCGCAGATCAGAAGGAGAGAGGATACCTAATAGATTTCAGGAGTGCTCATAAAGCCTCCTCGATTTTCAAAGTACTCGGCGTTGTCCGGGAGAAAAGTGCTCAATGTCCTAGATAGAGCTACTGTAGTGATAGGTTTGGATAATATTTTAACAGCATCTACGCTGAAAAGGATGGGGTAATCGATAAGAGTTATTTCAGTAGTGCTCAGGAGGCCTCTTTGATTTTGAAATACTCGGCGTTGTCCGGGAGAAAAGTGCTCAATATCCTAGATAGAGCTACTGTAGTGATATGTTTGGAAAATATTTTAACGCCATCTTCGTTCCCCTTTGGACTATTTCGCAGATCAGAAGGAGAGAGGATTCCTAAGTGATTTCAGTAGTCCCCAACAGGCCTCCTTGATTATCAAAGTACTCGGCGTTGTCCGGGAGAAAAGTGCTCAATATCCTAGATAGAGCTACTGTAGTGATAGGTTGGGAAAATATTTTAACGCCATCTTCGTTCCCCTTTGGACTATTTCGCAGATCAGAAGGAGAGAGGATACCTAAGTGATTTCAGGAGTGCTCATGAAGCCTCCTCGATTTTCAAAGCACTCGGCGTTGTCCGGGAGAAAAGTGCTCAATATCCTAGATAGAGCTACTGTAGTGATAGGTTTAGAAAATATTTTAACGCCATCTTCGTTCCCCTTTGGACAATTTTGCAGATGAAAAGGAAGGGGGATACCTAACTGATTTCAGTAGTCCCCAGGACCCCTCTTTGATTTTCAAAGTACTCGGCGTTGTCCGGGAAAAAAGTGCTCAATGTCCTAGATAGAGCTACTGTAGTGATAGGTTTGGATAATATTTTAACAGCATCTACGCTGAAAAGGAAGGGGGAATGGACAAGAGTTATTTCAGTAGTCCCCAGGAGGCCTCTTTGATTTTGAAATACTCGGCGTTGTCCGGGAAAAAAATGCTCAATATCCTAGATAGAGCTACTGTAGTGATAGGTTTGGAAAATATTTTAACGCTATCTTCGTTCCCCTTTGGACTATTTCGCAGATCAGAAGGAGAGAGGATACCTAAGTGATTACAGTAGTTTCCAGGAGGCCTCCTTGATTATCAAAGTACTCGGAGTTGTCCGGGAGAAAAGTGCTCAATGTCCTAGATAGAGCTACTGTAGTGATAGGTTTGGAAAATATTTTAACGCCATCTTCGTTCCTCTTTGGACTATTTCGCAGATCAGAAGGAGAGAGGATACCTAAGGGATTTCAGGAGTGCTCATGAAGCCTACTCGATTTTCAAAGTACTCGGCGTTGTCCGGGAGAAAAATGCTCAATATCCTAGATAGAGCTACTGTAGTGATAGGTTTGGAAAATATTTTAACGCTATCTTCGTTCCCCTTTGGACTATTTCGCAGATCAGAAGGAGAGAGGATACCTAAGTGATTACAGTAGTTTCCAGGAGGCCTCCTTGATTATCAAAGTACTCGGAGTTGTCCGGGAGAAAAGTGCTCAATGTCCTAGATAGAGCTACTGTAGTGATAGGTTTGGAAAATATTTTAACGCCATCTTCGTTCACCTTTGGACTATTTCGCAGATCAGAAGGAGAGAGGATACCTAAGGGATTTCAGGAGTGCTTATGAAGCCTCCTCGATTTTCAAAGTACTCGGCGTTGTCCGGGAGAAAAGTGCTCAATATCCTAGATAGAGCTACTGTAGTGATAGGTTTAGAAAATATTTTAATGCCATCTTCGTTCCCCTTTGGACAATTTTGCAGCTGAAAAGTGGGGAGGATACCTAACGGATTTCAGTAGTCCCCAGGAGACCTCTTTGATTTTCAAAGTACTCGGCGTTGTCCGGGAAAAAAGTGCTCAATGTCCTAGATAGAGCTACTGTAGTGATAGGTTTGGATAATATTTTAACAGTATCTACGCTGAAAAGAATGGGGTAATCGATAAGAGTTATTTCAGTTGTGCTCAGGAGCCCTCTTTGATTTAGAAATACTCGGCGTTGTCCGGGAACAAAGTTCTCAATATCCTAGATAGAGCTACTGTAATGATAGGTTTGGAAAATGTTTTAACGCCATCTTCGTTCCACTTTGGACTATTTCGCAGATCAGAAGGAGAGAGGATACCTAAGTGATTTCAGTAGTCCCCAGGAGGCCTCCTTGATTATCACAGTACTCGGCGTTGTCCGGGAGAAAAGTGCTCAATATCCTAGATAGAGCTACTGTAGTGATAGGTTTGGAAAATATTTTAACGCCATCTTCGTTCCTCTTTGGATTATTTCGCAGATCAGAAGGAGAGAGGATACCTAGGGGATTTCAGTAGTCCCAGGAGGCCTCCTTGATTATCAAAGTACTCGGCGTTGTCCGGGAGAAAAGTGCTCAATGTCCTAGATAGAGCTACTGTAGTGATAGGTTTGGAAAATATTTTAACGCCATCTTCGTTCACCTTTGGACTATTTCGCAGATCAGAAGGAGAGAGGATACCTAAGGGATTTCAGGAGTGCTCATAAAGCCTCCTCGATTTTCAAAGTACTCGGCGTTGTCCGGGAGAAAAGTGCTCAATGTCCTAGATAGAGCTACTGTAGTGATAGGTTTGGATAATATTTTAACAGCATCTACGCTGAAAAGGATGGGGTAATCGAGAAGAGTTATTTCAGTAGTGCTCAGGAGGCCTCTTTGATTTTTAAATACTCGGCGTTGTCCGGGAGAAAAGTGCTCAATATCCTAGATAGAGCTACTGTAGTGATATGTTTGGAAAATATTGTAACGCCATCTTCGTTCCCCTTTGGACTATTTCGCAGATCAGAAGGAGAGAGGATACCTAAGTGATTTTAGTAGTCCCCAGGAGGACTCCTTGATTATCAAAGTACTCGGCGTTGTCCGGGAGAAAAGTGCTCAATGTCCTAGATAGAGCTACTGTAGTGATAGGTTTGGAAAATATTTTAACGCCATCTTCGTTCACCTTTGGACTATTTCGCAGATCAGAAGGAGAGAGGATACCTAAGGGATTTCAGGAGTGCTCATAAAGCCTCCTCGATTTTCAAAGTACTCGGCGTTGTCCGGGAGAAAAGTGCTCAATGTCGTAGATAGAGCTACTGTAGTGATAGGTTTGGATAATATTTTAACAGCATCTACGCTGAAAAGGATAGGGTAATCGAGAAGAGTTATTTCAGTAGTGCTCAGGAGGCCTCTTTGATTTTGAAATACTCGGCGTTGTCCGGGAGAAAAGTGCTCAATATTTTAGATAGAGCTACTGTAGTGATATGTTTGGAAAATATTGTAACGCCATCTTCGTTCCCCTTTGGACTATTTCGCAGATCAGAAGGAAAGAGGATACCTAAGTGATTTAAGTAGTCCCCAGGAGGCCTCCTTGATTATCAAAGTACTCGGAGTTGTCCGGGAGAAAAGTGCTCAATATCCTAGATAGAGCTACTGTAGTGATAGGTTTGGAAAATATTTTAACGCCATCTTCGTTCCCCTTTGGACTATTTCGCAGATCAGAAAGAGAGAAGATACCTAAGTGATTTCAGTAGTCCCTAGGAGGCCTCCTTAGTTATCAAAGTACTCAGCGTTGTCCGGGAGAAAAGTGCTCAATGCCATAGATAGAGCTACTGTAGTGATAGGTTTTGGAAAATAATTTAACGCCATCTTCGTTCCCCTTTGGACTATTTCGCAGATCAGAAGGAGAGAGGATACCTAAGGGATTTCATAGGTGTTCATGAAGCCTCCTCGATTTTCAAAGTACTCGGCGTTGTCCGGGATAAAAGTGCTCAATATCCTAGATAGAGCTACTATAGTGATAGGTTTAGAAAATATTTTAACGCCATCTTCGTTCCCCTTTCAATTATTTCGCAGATCAGAAGGAGAGAGGTCACCTAAGTGATTTCAGAAGTCCCCAGGAGGCCTCCTTGATTATCAAAGTACTCGGCGTTGTCCAGGAGAAAAGTGCTCAATGTCCTAGATAGAGCTACTGTAGTGATAGGTTTGGAAAATATTTTAACGCCATCTTCGTTCCCCTTTTGAACTATTTCGCAGATCAGAAGGAGAGAGGATACCTAAGGAATTTCAGGAGTGCTCATGAAGCCTCCTCGATTTTCAAAGTACTCGGCGTTGTCCGGGAGAAAAGTGCTCAATGTCCTAGATAGAGCTACTGTAGTGATAGGTTTGGATAATATTTTAACAGCATCTACGCTGAAAATTATGGGGTAATCGATAAGAGTTATTTCAGTAGTCCCCAGGAGGGCTCTTTGATTTTGAAATACTCGGCGTTGTCCGGGAGACAAGTGCTCAATATCCTAGATAGAGCTACTGTAACGATAAGTTTAGAAAATATTTTAACGCCATCTTCGTTCCCCTTTGGACTATTTCGCAGATCAGAAGGAGAGAGGAAACCAAAGTGATTTCAGTAGTCCCCAGGAGGCCTCCTTGATTATCAAAGTACTCGGCGTTGTCCGGGAGAAAAGTGCTCAATGTCCTAGATAGTACTACTGTAGTGATAGGTTTGGAAAATATTTTAACGCCATATTCGTTCCCCTTTGGACTATTTCGCAGATCAGAAGGAGAGAGGATACCTAAGTGATTTCAGGAGTGCTCATGAAGCCTCCTTGATTTTTAAAGTACTCGGCGTTGTCTGGGAGAAAAGTGCTCAATATCCTAGATAGAGCTACTGTAGTGATAGGTTTAGAAAATATTTAAACGCCATCTTCGTTCACCTTTGGACAATTTTGCAGATGAAAAGGAAGGAGGATACCTGATTTCAGTAGTCCCCCGGAGGCCTCTTTGATTTTCAAAGTACTCGGCGTTGTCCGGGAAAAAAGTGCTCAATGTCCTAGATAGAGCTACTGTAGTGATAGGTTTGGATAATATTTTAACAGCATCTACGCTGAAGAGTATGGGGGAATGGATAAGAGTTATTTCAGTAGTCCCCAGTAGGCCTCTTTGATTTTGAAATACTCGGCGTTGTCCGGGAGAAAAGTGCTCAATATCCTAGATAGAGCTACTGTAGTGATAGGTTTGGAAAATATTTTAACGCCATCTTCGTTCCCCTTTGGACTATTTCGCAGATCAGAATGGGGAGAGGATACCTAAGTGATTTCAGTAGTCCCCAGGAGGCCTCCTTGATTATGAAAGAACTCGGCGTTGTCCGGGAGAAAAGTGCTCAATGTCCTAGATAGAGCTACTGTAGTGATAGGTTTTTGAAATATTTTAACGCCATCTTCGTTCCCCTTTGGACTATTTCGCAGATCAGAAGGAGAGAGGATACATAAGTGATTTCAGGAGTGCTCATGAAGCTTCCTCGAGTTTCAAAGTACTCGGCGTTGTCCGGGAGAAAAGTGCTCAATATCCTAGATAGAGCTACTGTAGTGATAGGTTTAGAAAATATTTAAACGCCATCTTAGTTCCCCTTTGGACAATTTTGCAGATATAAAGGAAGGAGGATACCTGATTTCAGTAGTCCCCAGGAGGCCTCTTTGATTTTTGAAGTACTCGGCGTTGTCCGGGAAAAAAGTGCTCAATGTCCTAGATAGAGCTACTGTAGTGATAGGTTTGGATAATATTTTAACAGCATCTATGCTGAAAAGGATGGGGGAATGGATAAGAGTTATTTTAGTAGTCCCCAGGAGGCCTCTTTGATTTTGAAATACTCGGCGTTGTCCGGGAGAAAAGTGCTCAATATCCTAGATAGAGCTACTGTAGTGATAGGTTTGGAAAATATTTTTACGCCATCTTCGTTCCCCTTTGGACTATTTCGCAGATCAGAAGGAGAGAAGATACCTCAGTGATTTCAGTAGTCCCCATGAGGCCTCCTTGATTATCAAAGTACTCGGCGTTGTCCGGGAGAAAAGTGCTCAATGTCCTAGATAGAGCTACTGTAGTGATAGGTTTGGAAAATATTTTAACGCCATCTTCGTTCCCCTTTGGACTATTTCGCAGATCAGAAGGAGAGAGGATACCTAAGTGATTTCAGGAGTGCTCATGAAGCCTCCTCGATTTTCAAAGTACTCGGCGTTGTCCGGGAGAAAAGTGCTCAATATCCTAGATAGAGCTACTGTAGTGATAGGTTTGGAAAATATTTTAACGCCATCTTCGTTCCTCTTTGGATTATTTCGCAGATCAGAAGGAGAGAGGATACCTAGGGGATTTCAGTAGTCCCAGGAGGCCTCCTTGATTATCAAAGTACTCGGCGTTGTCCGGGAGAAAAGTGCTCAATGTCCTAGATAGAGCTACTGTAGTGATAGGTTTGGAAAATATTTTAACGCCATCTTCGTTCACCTTTGGACTATTTCGCAGATCAGAAGGAGAGAGGATACCTAAGGGATTTCAGGAGTGCTCATAAAGCCTCCTCGATTTTCAAAGTACTCGGCGTTGTCCGGGAGAAAAGTGCTCAATGTCCTAGATAGAGCTACTGTAGTGATAGGTTTGGATAATATTTTAACAGCATCTACGCTGAAAAGGATAGGGTAATCGAGAAGAGTTATTTCAGTAGTGCTCAGGAAACCTCTTTGATTTTTAAATACTCGGCGTTGTCCGGGAGAAAAGTGCTCAATATCCTAGATAGAGCTACTGTAGTGATATGTTTGGAAAATATTGTAACGCCATCTTCGTTCCCCTTTGGACTATTTCGCAGATCAGAAGGAGAGAGGATACCTAAGTGATTTTAGTAGTCCCCAGGAGGCCTCCTTGATTATCAAAGTACTCGGCGTTGTCCGGGAGAAAAGTGCTCAATGTCCTAGATAGAGCTACTGTAGTGATAGGTTTGGAAAATATTTTAACGCCATCTTCGTTCACCTTTGGACTATTTCGCAGATCAGAAGGAGAGAGGATACCTAAGTGATTTCAGGAGTGCTCATGAAGCCTCCTCGATTTTCAAAGTACTCGGCGTTGTCCGGGAGAAAAGTGCTCAATGTCCTAGATAGAGCTACTGTAGTGATAGGTTTGGATAATATTTTAACAGCATCTACGCTGAAAAGGATAGGGTAATCGAGAAGAGTTATTTCAGTAGTGCTCAGGAGGCCTCTTTGATTTTGAAATACTCGGCGTTGTCGGGGAGAAAAGTGCTCAATATTTTAGATAGAGCTACTGTAGTGATATGTTTGGAAAATATTGTAACGCCATCTTCGTTCCCCTTTGGACTATTTCGCAGATCAGAAGGAGAGAGGATACCTAAGTGATTTAAGTAGTCCCCAGGAGGCCTCCTTGATTATCAAAGTACTCGGCGTTGTCCGGGAGAAAAGTGCTCAATGTCCTAGATAGTACTACTGTAGTGATAGGTTTGGAAAATATTTTAACGCCATCTTAGTTCCCCTTTGGACAATTTTGCAGATATAAAGGAAGGAGGATACCTGATTTCAGTAGTCCCCAGGAGGCCTCTTTGATTTTCAAAGTACTCGGTGTTGTCCGGGAAAAAAGTGCTCAATGTCCTAGATAGAGCTACTGTAGTGATAGGTTTGGATAATATTTTAACAGCATCTACGCTGAAAAGGATGGGGGAATGGATAAGAGTTATTTTAGTAGTCCCCAGGAGGCCTCTTTGATTTTGAAATCCTCGGCGTTGTCCGGGAGAAAAGTGCTCAATATCCTAGATAGAGCTACTGTAGTGATAGGTTTGGAAAATATTTTTACGCCATCTTCGTTCCCCTTTGGACTATTTCGCAGATCAGAAGGAGAGAAGATACCTCAGTGATTTCAGTAGTCCCCATGAGGCCTCCTTGATTATCAAAGTACTCGGCGTTGTCCGGGAGAAAAGTGCTCAATGTCCTAGATAGAGCTACTGTAGTGATAGGTTTGGAAAATATTTTAACGCCATCTTCGTTCCCCTTTGGACTATTTCGCAGATCAGAAGGAGAGAGGATACGTAAGTGATTTCAGGAGTGCTCATGAAGCCTCCTCGATTTTCAAAGTACTCGGCGTTGTCCGGGAGAAAAGTGCTCAATGTCGTAGATAGAGCTACTGTAGTGATAGGTTTGGATAATATTTTAACAGCATCTACGCTGAAAAGGATAGGGGTAATCGATATGTGTTATTTCAGTAGTGCTCAGGAGGCCTCTTTGATTTTCAAAGTACTCGGCGTTGTCCGGGAGAAAAGTGCTCAATGTCCTAGATAGAGCTACTGTAGTGATAGGTTTGGATAATATTTTAACGCCATCTTCGTTCCCCTTTGGACTATTGCGCAGATCAGAAGGAGAGAAGATACCTAAGGAATTTCATGTGGGTTCATGAAGCCTCCTCGATTTTCAAAGTACTCGGCGTTGTCCGGGAGAAAAGTGCTCAATGTCCTAGATAGAGCTACTGTAGTGATAAGTTTGGAAAATATTTTAACGCCATCTTCGTTCCCTCTTTGGACTATTTCGCAGATCAGAAGGAGAGAGGATACGTAAGGGATTTCAGGAGTGCTCATGAAGCCTCCTCGATTTTCAAAGTACTCGGCGTTGTCCGGAAGAAAAGTGCTCAATATCCAAGATAGAGCTACTGTAGTGATAGGTTTAGAACATATTTTAACGCCATTTTCGTTCCCCTTTGGCAATTTTGCAGATGAAAAGGAGGGAGGATACCTAAGTGATTTCAGTAGTCCCCAGGAGGCCTCTTTGATTTTCAAAGTACTCGGCGTTGTCCGGGAAAAAAGTGCTCAATGTCCTAGATAGAGCTACTGTAGTGATAGGTTTGGATAATATTTTAACAGCATCTACGCTGAAAAGGATGGGGAATCGATAAGAGTTATTTCAGTAGTGCTCAGGAGGCCTCTTTGATTTTGAAATACTCGGCGTTGTCTGGGAGAAAAGTGCTCAATATCCTAGATAGAGCTACTGTAGTGATAGGTTTGGATAATATTTTAACACCATATTCGTTCCTCTTTGGACTATTTCGCAGATCAGTAGGAGAGAGGATACCTAAGTGTTTTCAGTAGTGCTCATAGGGCCTCCTTGATTTTCAAAGTACTTGGCGTTGTCCAATAGAAAAGTGCTCAATATCCGAGATAGAGCTATGATTAAGACTATCATGAGACGATTGAAAATGATGAATAATATCATGAGGGGATTGAAAATGATGAAGACTATCATGAGAGGTTTGAAAAGTATGAAGACTATCATGAGAGGTTTGAAAATGATGAAGACTATCATGAGAGGATTAAAAATGATGAAGACTCTCATGAGAGGATTAAAAATGATGAAGACTATCATGAGGGGATCGAAAATGATGAAATATACCATGAGAGGATTGAAAATGATGAAGAATATCATGAGGGGATTGAAAATGATGAAGAATATCATGAGGGGATTGAAAATAATGAAGAATATCATGAGAGGATTGAAAAAATGAAGAATATCATGAGAGGATTGAAAATTATTAAGAATATCATGAGCGGATTGAAAATGATGAGGAATATTACGAGAGGATTGAAAATGATGAAGAATATTATGAGGGGATTGAAAATGATTAATAGTATGAGGAGATCGAAAATGATGAATACAACGAGGGGAGTTAAAATGATGAAGGATATCATGAGGGGATTCAAAATATATAGTATGAACACCGGGGCGGTTATAAGTACCTATATAGAAGGCGCAGACAGTGGTGGTACTTTTTATAGAAATAAGTCATACTATTGCCCTGTGAAACGTAGGATGAAATGGTGGGGAAGAAACAGCTTTCGCAAAAGGCAAAATTTAAAAGTAGCGACCAGGGTAGAGAAAAGTAGAAAGATAAAGAGACAGCTATAGAGAGAGAAGGAGAGAAATAGAAGTTTTAATATAAAGATGTTACACACGCAATTTTTCTTCAATTATGTTTTTATGACCCCGAGCAACGCCGGGTAGCCCCGCTAGTACTATATATATTATATATATAATTTATATATATTATATATATATTATATATTATACAATATATATATTATATATATAATTTATATATTATATATATATATTATATATTATACTATATATATATTATATATATAATACATATATATTACATATATATATTTTATTATCTCTTATATAAAGGGCACTTGTCTATATGTATGTATGTATGTATGTATGTATGTATGTATGTATGTCTGTATGTGAAGCTTCTCCTCAAAAACTACCCGACGACATGTCAAAAAGTTTATACCTTCAGCACCGTACATATCCTGGGATCATAATATCTCAAAATCGCAAATAACGATTCACTCGCTGACAGTCAACCGGACCACTTTCCGACAAAAGGTAGCAGTTTTTTTCGTATTTTACACGAAATTGCAACGTTAATATGTACTAAATTCGAAATAATCTAATGTATTTATGTACTAATCCGATAAAAATGCAGAGTCATTGTAAACATCCCATAATCCCTTGCCGGATGTACCCGGTCTTGCCCTAAATTGTGTCCGGTTCTATCAGATCATCCAATAACTTCTGTCCGGATGCATCAATAACAACATAGGAATCCTACGTTAAGAGTGTGTAGTGAAACAAGGGTTGCTCAATCACATCCGCACCTGTCCCATAATCCCTTGCCGGATGTACCCGGTCTTGACCTAAATTGTGTCCGGTTATATCAGGTCATCATGACGTCAGAGAGTGGCAGTTTTTTTTCCCTCTCACACTTTCTTTCATAATTATTAATAGACGCTAATATTTTCCTCCCCCCTCCCTCCCTGTGGCCGTTCTGTTATCATGATAGGAATTACCTCCTCCTTTCAGGCCAAATTAGGGGTTACGGTATTCGCTGTTGTGAGCATTACCTCCTCCTTTCTTGAGAAGTGTTGAGGTAGGGTAGTATCGGTTCCGTTGTCATGATGCACTGATCCCATGCATTACCTCCTCCTTTTTTGAGAAATGTTGAGGTAGGGTCGTATCGGTTCCGTTGTCATGATGCCCTCATCCCATGCATTATCTCTTCCTTTTTTGAGAAATGTTGAGGTAGGGTCGTATCGGTTCCGTTGTCATGATGCTCTCATCCCATGCATTATCTCCTCCTTTTTTTAGAAGTGTTGAGGTAGGGTCGTATCGGTTCCGTTGTCATGATTCACTATTCCCATGCATTATCTCCTCCTTTTTTGAGAAGTGTTGAGGTAGGGTCGTATCGGGTCCGTTGTCATGATGCACTATTCCCATGCATTATCTCCTCCTTTTTTGAGAAGTGTTGAGGTAGGGTCGTATCGGGTCCGTTGTCATGATGCACTCATCCCATGCATTATCTCCTCCTTTTCTGAGAAGTGTTGAGGTAGGGTCGTATCGGTTCCGTTGTCATGATGCACTCATCCCATGCATTATCTCCTCCTTTTTTGAGAAGTGTTGAGGTAGGGTCGTATCGGTTCCGTTGTCATGATGCACTATTAGGATACCTAAGTGATTTCAGGAGTGCTTTGGACTATTTCGCAGATCAGAAGGAGAGAGGATACCTAAGGTATTTCATGTGGGTTCATGAAGCCTCCTTGATTTTCTAAGTACTCGGCGTTGTCCGGGAGAAAAGTGCTCAATGTCCTAGATAGAGCTACTGTAGTGATAGGTTTGGATAATATTTTAACAGCATCTACGCTGAAAAGGATGTGGTAATCGATAAGAGTTATTTCAGTAGTGCTCAGGAGGCCTCTTTGATTTTTAAATACTCGGCGTTGTCCGGGAGAAAAGTGCTCAATATCCTAGATAGAGCTACTGTAGTGATAGGTTTGGAAAATATTTTTACGCCATCTTCGTTCCCCTTTGGACTATTTCGCAGATCAGAATGGGGAGAGGATACCTAAGTGATTTCAGTAGTCCCCAGGAGGCCTCCTTGATTATCAAAGTACTCGGCGTTGTCCGGGAGAAAAGTGCTCAATGTCCTAGATAGAGCTACTGTAGTGATAGGTTTGGAAAATATTTTAACGCCATCTTCGTTCATCTTTGGACTATTTCGCAGATCAGAAGGAGAGAGGATACCTAAGGTATTTCATGTGGGTTCATGAAGCCTCCTCGATTTTCAAAGTACTCGGCGTTGTCCGGGAGAAAAGTGCTCAATATCCTAGATAGAGCTACTGTAGTGATAGGTTTGTAAAATATTTTAACGCCATCTTCGTTCCCCTTTGGACTATTTCGCAGATCAGAAGGAGAGAGGATACCTCAGTGATTTCAGTAGTTCCCAGGAGGCCTCTCTGATTTTCAAAGTACTCGGCGTTGTCCGGGAGAAAAGTGCTCAATATCCTAGATAGAGCTACTGTAGTGATAGGTTTGGAAAATATTTTAACGCCATCTTCGTTCCTGTTTGGATTATTTCGCAGATCAGAAGGAGAGAGGATACCGAAGGGATTTCAGTAGTCCCCAGGAGGCCTCCTTGATTATCAAAGTACTCGGCGTTGTCCGGGAGAAAAGTGCTCAAAGTCCTAGATAGAGCTACTGTAGTGATATGTTTGGAAAATATTTTAACGCCATCTTTGTTCCCCTTTGGACTATTTCGCAGATCAGAAGGAGAGAGGATTCCTAAGTGATTTCAGTAGTCCCCAGGAGGCCTCCTTGATTATCAAAGTACTCGGCGTTGTCCGGGAGAAAAGTGCTCAATGTCCTAGATAGAGCTACTGTAGTGATAGGTTTGGAAAATATTTTAACGCCATCTTCGTTCCCTTTTGGACTATTTCACAGATCAGAAGGAGAGAGGATACCTAAGTAATTTCAAGAGTGCTCATGAAGCCTCCTCGATTTTCAAAGTACTCGGCGTTGTCCGGGAGAAAAGTGCTCAATATCCTAGATAGAGCTACTGTAGTGATAGGTTTAGAACATATTTTAACGCCATCTTTGTTCCCTTTTAGACAAATTGACGATAAAAAGGAGGGAGGATACCTAACTGATTTCAGTAGTTCCCAGGAGGCCTCTCTGATTTTCAAAGTACTCGGCGTTGTCCGGGAGAAAAGTGCTCAATATCCTAGATAGTGCTACTGTAGTGATAGGTTTGGAAAATATTTTAACGACATCTTCGTTCCTCTTTGGATTATTTCGCAGATCAGAAGGAGAGAGGATACCTAAGGGATTTCAGTAGTCCCCAGGA
Organism: Sepiola atlantica; assembly: GCA_963556195.1. NCBI lineage: Eukaryota > Metazoa > Mollusca > Cephalopoda > Sepiida > Sepiolidae > Sepiola > Sepiola atlantica. The sequence continues at coordinate 180,915,832 of OY744518.1, forward strand.
GGCCTCCTTGATTATCAAAGTACTCGGCGTTGTCCGGGAGAAAAGTGCTCAAAGTCCTAGATAGAGCTACTGTAGTGATATGTTTGGAAAATATTTTAACGCCATCTTTGTTCCCCTTTGGACTATTTCGCACGTCAGAAGGAGAGAGGATTCCTAAGTGATTTCAGTAGTCCCAGGAGGCCTCCTTGATTATCAAAGTACTCGGCGTTGTCCGGGAGAAAAGTGCTCAATGTCCTAGATAGAGCTACTGTAGTGATAGGTTTGGAAAATATTTTAACGCCATCTTCGTTCCCTTTTGGACTATTTCACAGATCAGAAGGAGAGAGGATACCTAAGTAATTTCAAGAGTGCTCATGAAGCCTCCTCAATTTTCAAAGTACTCGGCGTTGTCTGGGAGAAAAGTGCTCAATATCCTAGATAGAGCTACTGTAGTGATAGGTTTAGAACATATTTTAACGCCATCTTTGTTCCCTTTTGGACAATTTTGACGATGAAAAGGAGGGAGGATACCTAACTGATTTCAGTAGTTCCCAGGAGGCCTCTCTGATTTTCAAAGTACTCGGCGTTGTCCGGGGAAAAAGTGCTCAATGTCCTAGATAGAGCTACTGTAGTGATAGGTTTGGACAATATTTTAACGCCATCTTCGTTCCCCTTTGGACTATTTCACAGATCAGAAGGAGAGAGGATACCTAAGTGATTTCAGTAGTCCCCAGGAGGCCTCCTTGATTATCAAAGTACTCGGGGTTGTCCGGGAGAAAAGTGCTTAATCTCCTAGATAGAGCTACTCTAGTGATAGGTTTTGGAAAATATTTTAACGCCATCTTCGTTCCCCTTTAGACTATTTCGCAGATCGGAAGGAGAAAGGATACCTAAGAGAATTTCATGGGTGTTCATGAAGCCTCCTCGATTTTCAAAGTACTCGGCGTTGTCCGGGAGAAAAGTGCTCAATATCCTAGATAGAGCTACTGTAGTGATAGGTTTGGAAAATATTTTAACGCCATCTTCGTTCCTCTTTGGATTATTTCGCAGATCAGAAGGAGAGAGGATTCCTAAGTGATTTCAGTAGTCCCCAGAAGGCCTCCTTGATTATCAAAGTACCAGGCGTTGTCCGGGAGAAAAGTGCTCAATATCCTAGATAGAGCTACTGTAGTGATAGGTTTAGAAAATATTTTAACGCCATCTTCGTTCCCCTTTGGACAATTTTGCAGATGAAAAGGAAGGAGGATACCTAACTGATTTCAGTAGTCCCCAGGAGGCCTCTTTGATTTTCAAAGTACTCGGCGTTGTCCGGGAAAAAAGTGCTCAATGTCCTAGATAGAGCTACTGTAGTGATAGGTTTGGATAATATTTTAACAGCATCTACGCTGAAAAGGATGGGGGAATGGATAAGAGTTATTTCAGTAGTCCCCAGGAGGCCTCTTTGATTTTGAAATACTCGGCGTTGTTCGGGAGAAAAGTGCTCAATTTCCTAGATAGAGCTACTGTAGTGATCGGTTTGGAAAATATTTTAACGCCATCTTCGTTCCCCTTTGTACTATTTCGCAGATCAGAAAAAGAGGGGATACCTAAGTGATTACAGTAGTTTCCAGGAGGCCTCTTTGATTATCAAAGTACTCGGTGTTGTCCGGGAGAAAAGTGCTCAATGTCCTAGATAGAGCTACCGTAGTGATAGGTTTGGAAAATATTTTAACGCCATCTTCGTTCACCTTTGGACTATTTCGCAGATCAGAAGGAGAGAGGATACCTAAGGGATTTCAGGAGTGCTTATAAAGCCTCCTCGATTTTCAAAGTACTCGGCGTTGTCCGGGAGAAAAGTGCTCAATATCCTAGATAGAGCTACTGTAGTGATAGGTTTAGAAAATATTTTAATCCCATCTTCGTTCCCCTTTGGACAATTTTGCAGCTGAAAAGTAGGGAGGATACCTAACGGATTTCAGTAGTCCCCAGGAGGCCTCTTTGATTTTCAAAGAACTCGGCGTTGTCCGGGAGAAAAGTGCTCAATATCCTAGATAGAGCTACTGTAGTGATAGGTTTGGAAAATATTTTAACGCCATCTTCGTTCCCCTTTGGACTATTGCGCAGATCAGAAGAAGAGGGGATACCTAAGTGATTACAGTAGTTTCCAGGAGGCCTCCTTGATTATCAAAGTACTCGGTGTTGTCCGGGAGAAAAGTGCTCAATGTCCTAGATAGAGCTACCGTAGTGATAGGTTTGGAAAATATTTTAACGCCATCTTCGTTCACCTTTGGACTATTTCGCAGATCAGAAGGAGAGAGGATACCTAAGTGATTTCAGGAGTGCTTATAAAGCCTCCTCGATTTTCAAAGTACTCGGCGTTGTCCGGGAGAAAAGTGCTCAATATCCTAGATAGAGCTACTGTAGTGATAGGTTTAGAAAATATTTTAATGCCATCTTCGTTCCCCTTTGGACGATTTTGCAGCTGAAAAGTAGGGAGGATACCTAACTGATTTCAGTAGTCTCTAGAAGGCCTCTTTGATTTTCAAAGAACTCGGCGTTGTCCGGGAAAAAAGTGCTCAATGTCCTAGATAGAGCTACTGTAGTGATAGGTTTGGATAATATTTTAACAGTATCTACGCTGAAAAGGATGGGGTAATCGATAAGAGTTATTTCAGTTGTGCTCAGGAGACCTCTTTGATTTTGAAATACTCGGCGTTGTCCGGGAACAAAGTTCTCAATATCCTAGATAGAGCTACTGTAGTGATTGGTTTGGAAAATGTTTTAACGCCATCTTCGTTCCCCTTTGCACTATTTCGCAGATCAGAAGGAGAGAGGATACCTAAGTGATTTCAGTAGTCCCCAGGAGGCCTCCTTGATTATCAAAGTACTCGGGGTTGTCTGGGAGAAAAGTGCTCAATGTCCTAGATAGAGCTACTGTAGTGATAGGTTTTGGAAAATATTTTAACGCCATCTTCGTTCCCCTTTGGACTATTTCGCAGATAAGAAGGAGAGAGGATACCTAAGGGATTTCATGGGTGTTCATGAAGCCTCCTCGATTTTCAAAGTACTCGGCGTTGTCCGGGAGAAAAGTGCTTAATATCCTAGATACAGCTACTGTAGTGATAGGTTTCGAAAATATTTTAACGCCATCTTCGTTCCTCTTTGGATTATTTCGCAGATCAGAAGGAGAGAGGATACCTAAGGGATTTCAGTAGTCCCCAGGAGGCCTCCTTGATTATCAAAGTACTCGGCGTTGTCCGGGAGAAAAGTGCTCAATATCCTAGATAGAGCTACTGTAGTGATAGGTTTGGAAAATATTTTAACGCCATCTTCGTTCCCCTTTGGACTATTGCGCAGATCAGAAAGAGAGAGGATACCTAAGTGATTTCAGGAGTGCTCATGAAGCCTCCTCGATTTTCAAAGCACTCGGCGTTGTCCGGGAGAAAAGTGCTCAATATCCTAGATAGAGCTACTGTAGTGATAGGTTTGGAAAATATTTTAACGCCATCTTCGTTCCCCTTTGGACAATTTTGCAGATAAAAAGGAAAGAGGATACCTAACTGATTTCAGTAGTCCCCAGGAAGCCTCTTTGATTTTCAAAGTTCTCGGCGTTGTCCGGGAAAAAAGTGCTCAATGTCATAGATAGAGCTACTGTAGTGATAGGTTTGGATAATATTTTAACAGCATCTGCGCTGAAAAGGATGGGGGAATGGATAAGAGTTATTTCAGTAGTCCCCAGGAGGCCTCTTTGATTTTGAAATACTCGGCGTTTTTCGGGAGAAAAGTGCTCAATATCCTAGATAGAGCTACTGTAGTGATAGGATTGGAAAATATTTTAACGCCATCTTCGTTCACCTTTGGACTATTTCGCAGATCAGAAGGAGAGAGAATACCTAAGGGATTTCAGTAGTGCTTATGAAGCCTCCTCGATTTTACAAGTACTCGGCGTTGTCCGGGAGAAAAGTGCTCAATATCCTAGATAGAGCTACTGTAGTGATAGGTTTAGAAAATATTTTAATGCCATCTTTGTTCCCCTTTGGACAATTTTGCAGCTGAAAAGTAGGGAGGATACCTAACGGATTTCAGTAGTCCCCAGGAGGCCTCTTTGATTTTCAAAGAACTCGGCGTTGTCCGGGGAAAAAGTGCTCAATGTCCTAGATAGAGCTACTGTAGTGATAGGTTTGGATAATATTTTAACAGTATCTACGCTGAAAAGTATGGGGTAATCGATAAGAGTTATTTCAGTTGTGCTCAGGAGGCCTCTTTGATTTTGAAATACTCGGCGTTTTCCGGGAGAAAAGTGCCCAATATCCTAGATAGAGCTACTGTAGTGATAGGTTTGGAAAATATTTTAACGCCATCTTCGTTCACCTTTGGACTATTTCGCAGATCAGAAAGAAGAGAGGATACCTAAGTGATTTCAGTAGTGCCCAGGAGGCCTCCTTGATTATCAAAGTACTCGGCGTTGTCCGGGAGAAAAGTGCTCAATGTCATAGATAAAGCTACTGTAGTGATAGGTTTGGAAAATATTTTAACGCCATCTTCGTTCCCCTTTGGACTATTTCGCAGATCAGAAGGAGAGAGGATACCTAAGTGATTTCAGGAGTGCTCATGAAGCCTCCTCGATTTTCAAAGTACTCGGCGTTGTCCGGGAGAAAAGTGCTCAATATCCTAGATAGAGCTACTGTAGTGATAGGTTTAGAAAATATTTTAACGCCATCTTCGTTCCCCTTTGGACAATTTTGCAAATGAAAAGGAAGGAGGATACCTGATTTTAGTAGTCCCCAGGAGGCCTCTTTGATTTTCAAAGTACTCGGCGTTGTCCGGGAAAAAAGTGCTCAATGTCCTAGATAGAGCAACTGTAATGATAGGTTTGGATAATATTTTAACAGCATCTACGCTGAAAAGGATGGGGGAATGGATAAGAGTGATTTCAGTAGTCCCCAGGAGGCCTCTTTGATTTTGAAATACTCGGCGTTGTCCGGGAGACAAGTGCTCAATATCCTAGATAGAGCTACTGTAGTGATAGGTTTGGAAAATATTTTAACGCCATCTTCGTTCCCCTTTGGACTATTTCGCAGATCAGAAGGAGAGAGGATACCTCAGTGATTTCAGTAGTCCCCAGGACGCCTCCTTGATTATCAAAGAACTCGGCGTTGTCCGGGAGAAAAGTGCTCAATGTCCTAGATAGAGCTACTGTAGTGATAGGTTTGGAAAATATTTTAACGCCATCTTCGTTCCCCTTTGGACTATTTCGCAGATCAGAAGGAGAGAGGATACCTAAGTGATTTCAGGAGTGCTCATGAAGCCTCCTCGATTTTCAAAGTACTCGGCGTTGTCCGGGAGAAAAGTGCTCAATGTCCTAGATAGAGCTACTGTAGTGATAGGTTTGGATAATATTTAAACAGCATCTACGCTGAAAAGGATGGGGTAATCGATAAGTGTTATTTTAGTAGTGCTCAGGAGGCCTCTTTGATTTTGAAATACTCGGCGTTGTCCGGGAGAAAAGTGCTCAATATCCTTGATAGAGCTACTGTAGTGATAGGTTTGGAAAATATTTTAACGCCATCTTCGTTCCCCTTTGGACTATTTCGCAGATCAGAAGGAGAGAGGATTCTTAAGGGATTTCAGGAGTGCTCATAAAGTCTCTTCGATTATCAAAGTACTCGGCGTTGTCCGGGAGAAAAGTGCTCAATATCCTAGATAGAGCTACTGTATGATAGGTTTGGAAAATATTTTAACGCCATCTTCGTTCCCCTTTGGACTATTTCGCAAATCAGAAGGAGAGAGGATACCTAAATAATTTCATGTGGGTTCATGAAGCCTCCTCGATTTTCAAAGTACTCGGCGTTGTCCGGGAGAAAAGTGCCAAATGTCCTAGATAGAGCTACTGTAGTGATAGGTTTGGATAATATTTTAACGCCATCTTCGTTCCCCTTTGGACAATTTTGCAGATGAAAAGGAAGGAGGATACCTGATTTCAGTAGTCATCAGGAAGCCTCTTTGATTTTCAAAGTACTCGGCGTTGTCCGGGAAAAAAGTGCTCAATGTCCTAGATAGAGCTACTGTAGTGATAGGTTTGGATAATATTTTAACAGCATCTACGCTGAAAATGATGGGGGAATGGATAAGAGTTATTTCAGTAGTCCCCAGGAGGCCTCTTTGATTTTGAAATACTCGGCGTTGTTCGGGAGAAAAGTGCTCAATATCCTAGATAGAGCTACCGTAGTGATAGGTTTGGAAAATATTTTAACGCCATCTTCGTTCCCCTTTGGACTATTTCGCAGATCAGAAGGAGAGAGGATACCTAAGGGATTTCAGGAGTGCTCATAAAGTCTCTTCGATTTTCAAAGTACTCGGCGTTGTCCGGGAGAAAAGTGCTCAATATCCTAGATAGAGCTACTGTAGTGATAGGTTTAGAAAATATTTTAACGCCATCTTCGTTCCCCTTTGGACAATTTTGCAGATGAAAAGGAAGGAGGATACCTGATTTCAGTAGTCCCCAGGAAGCCTCTTTGATTTTCAAAGTACTCGGCGTTGTCAGGGAAAAAAGTGCTCAATGTCTTAGATAGAGCTACTGTAGTGATAGGTTTGGATAATATTTTAACAGCATCTACGCTGAAAAGGATGGGGGAATGGATAAGAGTTATTTCAGTAGTCCCCAGGAGGCCTCTTTGATTTTGAAATACTCGGCGTTGTCCGGGAGAAAAGTGCTCAATATCCTAGATAGAGCTACTGTAGTGATAGGTTTGGAAAATATTTTAACGCCATCTTCGTTCCCCTTTGGACTATTTCGCAGATCAGCAGGAGAGAGGATTCCTAGTGATTTCAGTAGTCCCCAGGAGGCCTCCTTGATTATCAAAGTACTCGGCGTTGTCCGGGAGAAAAGTACTCAATGTCCTAGATAGAGCTACTGTAGTGATAGGTTTGGAAAATATTTTAACGCCATCTTCGTTCCCCTTTGGACTATTTCGCAGATCAGAAGGAGAGAGGATACCTAAGTTATTTCAGGAGTGCTCATGAAGCCTCCTCGATTTTCAAAGTACTCGGCGTTGTCCGGGAGAAAAGTGCTCAATGTCCTTGATAGAGCTACTGTAGTGATAGGTTTGGATAATATTTTAACAGCATCTACGCTGAAAAGGATGGGGTAATCGATAAGTGTTATTTCAGTAGTGCTCAGGAGGCCTCTTTGATTTTGAAATACTCGGCGTTGTCCGGGAGAAAAGTGCTCAATATCCTAGATAGAGCTACTATAGTGATAGGTTTGGATAATATTTTAATGCCATATTCGTTCCTCTTTGGACTATTTCGTAGATCAGTAGGAGAGAGGATACCTAAGTGATTTCAGTAGTCCTCAGGAGGCCTCCTTTATTATTAAAGTACTCAGCGTTGTCCGGGAGAAAAGTGCTCAATGTCCTTGATAGAGCTACTGTAGTGATAGGTTTGGAAAATATTTTAACGCCATCTTTGTTCCTCTTTGGACTATTTCGCAGATCAGAAGGAGAGAGGATACCTAAGTGTTTTCAGTAGTGCTCATGAGGCCTCCTTGATTTTCAAAGTACTTGGCGTTGTCCGGGAGAAAAGTGCTCAATATCCTAGATAGAGCTATGATAAAGACTATCATGAGAGGATTGAAAATGATGAAGACTATCAAGAGAGGATTGAAAATGATGAAGGCTATCATGAGGGGATTGAAAATGATGAAGACTATAATGAGGGGATTGAAAATGATGTACACTATCATGAGGGGATTGAAAATGATGAAGACTATCATGAGGGGATTGAAAATGATGAAGACTATCATAAGGGGATTGAAAATGATGAAGAATGTCATGAGAAGATTGAAAATGATGAAGAATGTCATGAGAGGATTTAAAATGATGAAGAATAGACTGACAGGATTGGAAATGATGAAGAATACCATGAGGGGATTTAAAATGATGAATAATATCATGAGTGGATTGAAAATGATGAAGAATATCATGAGAGGATTGAAAATGATGAAGACTATCATGAGAGGTTTGAAAATGATGAAGACTATCATGAGAGGATTAAAAATGATGAAGACTCTCATGAGAGGATTAAAAATGATGAAGACTATCATGAGGGGATCGAAAATGATGAAATATACCATGAGAGGATTGAAAATGATGAAGAATATCATGAGGGGATTGAAAATGATGAAGAATATCATGAGGGGATTGAAAATAATGAAGAATATCATGAGAGGATGTAAAAAATGAAGAATATCATGAGAGGATTGAAAATTATTAAGAATATCATGAGCGGATTGAAAATGATGAGGAATATTACGAGAGGATTGAAAATGATGAAGAATATTATGAGGGGATTGAAAATGATGAAGAATATTATGAGGGGATTGAAAATGATTAATAGTATGAGGAGATTGAAAATGATTAATAGTATGAGGAGATCGAAAATGATGAATACAACGAGGGGAGTTAAAATGATGAAGGATATCATGAGGTGGTTCAAAATATATAGTATGAACACCGGGGCGGTTATAAGTACCTATATAGAAGGCGCAGACAGTGGTGGTACTTTTTATAGAAATAAGTCATACTATTGCCCTGTGAAACGTAGGATGAAATGGTGGGGAAGAAACAGCTTTCGCAAAAGGCAAAATTTAAAAGTAGCGACCAGGGTAGAGAAAAGTAGAAAGATAAAGAGACAGCTATAGAGAGAGAAGGAGAGAAATAGAAGTTTTAATATAAAGATGTTACACACGCAATTTTTCTTCAATTATGTTTTTATGACCCCGAGCAACGCCGGGTAGCCCCGCTACTCTATTATATAAAGGGCAGTTGTCTGTATGTCTGTTTGTTTGTATGTCCAGATACTCCTCAAAAACTATGCGGCGACATGTCAAAAAGTTGATATCTTTAGCACAGTACATATCCCGGAATCATAATATCTAAAAATCACGACAAACGATTCACTCGCTGACAGTCAACCGGACCACTTTCCGACAAAAGGTAGCAGTTTTTTCGTATTTTACACGAAATTTCAACGTTAATATGTAGTAAATTCGAAATAATCTAATGTATTTATGTACTAATCCGATAAAAATGCCGAGTCACTGTAAGCATCCCATAATCCCTTTGCCGGATGTACCCGGTCTTGCCCTAAATTGTGTCCGGTTCTATCAGATCATCCAATAACTTCTGTCCGGATGCATCAATAACAACATAGGAATCCTACGTTAAGAGTGTGTAGTGAAACAAGGGTTGCTCAATCACATCCGCACTTGTCCCATAATCCCTTGCCGGATGTACCCGGTCTTGACCTAAATTGTGTCCGGTTATATCAGGTCATCATGACGTCAGAGAGTGGCAGTTTTCCTTTCTGTCATTTTTTCCTTCTCACACTTTCTTTCTTAATTATTAATAGACGCTAATATCCCCCCTCCTTCCCTGTGGCCGTTCTGTTATCATGATAAGAATTACCTCCTCCTTTCAGGCCAAATTGTGGGGGGGGTTACGGTATTCGCCGGTGTGAGCATTACCTCCTCCTTTTTTGAGAGTGTTGAGGTAGGGTAGTATCGGTTCCGTTGTCATGATGCACTCATCCCATGAATTACCTCCTCCTTTTTTGAGAAGTAGGGTCGTATCGGTTCCGTTGTTCCGTTGTCATGATGCACTCATCCCATGCATTATCTCCTCCTTTTTTGAGAAGTGTAGATGTAGAATATCCCATGAATTACCTCCTCCTTTTTTGAGAAGTGTTGAGGTAGGGTAGTATCGGTTCCGTTGGGGGGGGGGCGGTATCGGCATTCGGCGGTGGGGCGCCTCAGGCCAAATTTGGGGGCGAGGGGGAGTGTCGGCATTCGGTGCGCCTCAGGCCACATCTGGGGAGGAGTGTCGGCATTAGCGCCTCAGGCGAAATTCGGGGAGGAGTGTCGGTATTCTCCAGTATGAGCGCCTCAGGCCGAATTTGGGGAGCCTCAGGCAAAGGAGTACGAGTATTAGTTGGTAAGAGAGAGATCCCGACAGTGGGCACGTATCAGCCCATACTTTAGGGGAGAGGAAGTGAACAAAAGGAAAAGGGATTCAAAAATAAAATGATAATCTGATTTTTGATTCGAGAGTGTAAGATCGACACCTATCGGATAGGACTAGATAATACACTTTATCTCAAGGCAAAAATGCCGAGAACAGATACTACACTTTGATCTTAGCCAAAAGGCCAACGAAGCATTTTATTTAACGCCCACCCACAATGGGAGTATGTGACACAAGGTCGGAAAGTGGGATTTGAAAAGCCAGCGCCCGAGAAGGTGAGCGCTCTGGCCATTAAAAATTGCCTGGGCAGCCCCGTCGGCATTCCCCGGTAGGGGCGCCTCAGACAGTAAGCAATAAACTTACTCCTCCCCAAAGAGGGGAGGCGAAGCCTTGGAGGGTGGACCTCCTAGAACTGCACAGGACAGACCCATAGACCGGCGTAAATCAAGCCCCGAAGGGCAAGACAATACCGATCTATGAAGTGCAGTATCCATCGGAACAGATACTACACTTTGATCATTAGCCAAAGGCCAACGAAGCATAAGAAATTACAACTGTTGTTGGGGTATTTATAACCAATCTACACCTGAACAGCGGTCTATCCACTAGACACTGTTTAAATTACATTATTAAATTAACAAGTAACAATAACTATGATTTTCTTTCAACAAACGTTGTATAATACTATTTAACAAATTCTTATATAACTTTTGAATATCAAGAATGAATTTTACACTCCCATAGGCCGTTTTTCTCTAATTCAACATAGCTTTCATACGCCATTACCGAAAATGACATTAATTCACTTCTTTTGGCTAACATCAAAGTGTAGTATCTGTTTCGATGGATACTGCACGCCATAGACTGGTATCGTCTTGGCCTTCGGGGCTTCATTCCGTCGGTCTATGGGTTTGTCCTGTGCAGTTCTAGGAGGTCCACACTCCCAGGCTTTGCCTCCCCTCTTTGGGGAGGAGTAAGTTTATTGCTAGAGGCGCCCTATCGGGGAATGCCGAATAGCAGCATCTACGTTTCTCTTCGGAGGATTTTCCAGATGAAAAGCGGGGGTGGAGGGACGGTTACAGTGATTTCAGTAGTGCTCCAGAAGCCTCCTTGATTTTTTAAATACTCGGCGTTGTCTGGGAGAAAACTGCTCAATGTTCTAGATAGAGCTACTGTAGTGATAAGTTTGTGTAATATTTTAACGCCATTTACGATTCACTTCGGAATATTGTGCAGAATAAAAATGAGAGGGGATCGGTAAGAGTGATGTCAGTTGAGGCTTCTGCTGTATGGCAACCGGTGGGGGGATTTCTGCGGTATAGGAACCTGAGGCTTCTGCAGTATGGCACCCGGGGAGAAGTGCTCAATATCCTAGATAGAGCTACTGTAGTGATAGGTTTGGAAAATATTTTAACGCCATCTTCGTTCCCCTTTGGACTATTTCGCAGATCAGAAGGAGAGAGGATACCAAAGTGATTTCAGTAGTCCTCAGGAGGCCTCCTTGATTATCAAAGTACTCGGCGTTGTCCGGGAGAAAAGTGCTCAATGTCCTAGATAGAGCTACTGTAGTGATAGGTTTAGAAAATATTTTAACGCCATCTTCGTTCCCCTTTGGACTATTTTGCAGATGAAAAGAAGGGTGCATACCTAAGTGATTTCAGTAGTTCTCAGGAGGCCTTCTTTATTTTACAAAGTACTTGGCGTTGTCCGGGAGAAAAGTGCTCAATATCCTAGATAGAGCTACTGTAGTGATAGGTTTGGAAAATATTTTAACGCCATCTTCGTTCCCCTTTGGACTATTTCGCAGATCAGAAGGAGAGAGGATACACTAGTGATTTCAGTAGTCCTCAGGAGGCCTCCTTGATTATCAAAGTACTCGGCGTTGTCCGGGAGAAAAGTGCTCAATGTCCTAGATAGAGCTACTGTAGTGATAGGTTTAGAAAATATTTTAACGCCATCTTCGTTCCCCTTTGGACTATTTTGCAGATGAAAAGAAGGGTGCATACCTAAGTGATTTCAGTAGTTCTCAGGAGGCCTTCTTTATTTTCAAAGTACTTGGCGTTGTCCGGGAGAAAAGTGCTCAATATCCTAGATAGAGCTACTGTAGTGATAGGTTTGGAAAATATTTTAACGCCATCTTCGTTCCCCTTTGGACTATTTCGCAGATCAGAAGGAGAGAGGATACCAAAGTGATTTCAGTAGTCCTCAGGAGGCCTCCTTGATTATCAAAGTACTTGGCGTTGTCCGGGAGAAAAGTGCTCAATGTCCTAGATAGAGCTACTGTAGTGATAGGTTTAGAAAACATTTTAACGCCATCTTCGTTCCCCTTTGGACTATTTTGCAGATGAAAAGAAGGGTGCATACCTAAGTGATTTCAGTAGTTCTCAGGAGGCCTCCTTGATTATCAAAGTACTCGGCGTTGTCCGGGAGAAAAGTGCTCAATATCCTAGATAGAGCTACTGTAGTGATAGGTTTGGAAAATATTTTAACGCCATCTTCGTTCCCCTTTGGACTATTTCGCAGATCAGAAGGAGAGAGGATACACTAGTGATTTCAGTAGTCCTCAAGAGGCCTCCTTGATTATCAAAGTACTCGGCGTTGTCCGGGAGAAAAGTGCTCAATGTCCTAGATAGAGCTACTGTAGTGATAGGTTTAGAAAATATTTTAACGCCATCTTCCTTCCCCTTTGGACTATTTTGCAGATGAAAAGAAGGGTGCATACCTAAGTGATTTCAGTAGTTCTCAGGAGGCCTTCTTTATTTTCAAAGTACTTGGCGTTGTCCGGGAGAAAAGTGCTCAATATCCTAGATAGAGCTACTGTAGTGATAAGTTTGGAAATATTTTAATGCCATCTTCATTCCCCTTTGGACTATTTCGCAGATCAGAAGGAGAGAGGATACCAAAGTGATTTCAGTAGTCCTCAGGAGGCCTCCTTGATTATCAAAGTACTCGGCGTTGTCCGGGAGAAAAGTGCTCAATGTCCTAGATAGAGCTACTGTAGTGATAGGTTTAGAAAATATTTTAACGCCATCTTCGTTCCCCTTTGGACTATTTTGCAGATGAAAAGAAGGGTGCATACCTAAGTGATTTCAGTAGTTCTCAGGAGGCCTTCTTTATTTTCAAAGTACTTGGCGTTGTCCGGGAGAAAAGTGCTCAATATCCTAGATAGAGCTACTGTAGTGATAGGTTTGGAAAATATTTTAACGCCATCTTGGTTCCCTTTTGGACTATTTCGCAGATCAGAAGGAGAGAGGATACCAAAGTGATTTCAGTAGTCCTCAGGAGGCCTCCTTGATTATCAAAGTACTCGGCGTTGTCCGGGAGAAAAGTGCTCAATGTCCTAGATAGAGCTACTGTAGTGATAGGTTTAGAAAATATTTTAACGCCATCTTCGTTCCCCTTTAGACTATTTTGCAGATGAAAAGAAGGGTGCATACCTAAGTGATTTCAGTAGTGCTCAGGAGGCCTCTTTGATTTGCAAAGTACTCGGCGTTGTCCGGGAGAAAAGTGCTCAATGTCCTAGATAGAGCTGAAAACCTATTTAGCATTCGCACCGCGGCAGCAATAGGTACGTATTTAGCATTCAGCAGTGGTGATAGGTACGTATATAGCATGTGCACATGGGCGGCAATAAATACGTATATAGCATGTGCATCGGGAGTGTCAAAAAAATTGGGGGGGAGGCAAAATATTGTTTATTTCTTTTATCTTTTTCAATGAAAATATTTATATGTATGGGGGAGGATGAAAAAAAAAATTTCGGGGGGGGGGGGCTAAAAAATTTTTTTTTTTTTTTTTTAAATAAAAATATTTCTATGTATGGAGGGAACATAAAATTTTGGGGGGGTAGGGGGGGGTCAAAATTTTTTCTTTTTTTTCCTTTAAATTAAAAATATTTCTAAGTATGTGGGAGGATAGAAAAAAAAATTTCTTGTGGGGAGGCAAAAAAATGTATTTTTTTCTGTTTTTAACTAAAAATATTTATATTTATGATAGTGACAATACATGAATGAACAGTATTTTGTTTTTCTAACACGACAGGGGCGAATTAATATAAGTTCTTACGTATGCGAACTGGGCTGGAGATTGGTACATATATAGTATGTGTACCCTTGCAGAGATAGGTAAGTATGTAGTATGCGCACCAGAGCCGCGATAGGTACGAATATAGTATGCACACCTGGCCAGCGATAGGTTTATATATAGTATGTGCACCGGGGTGGCAATAGGTACGTATATAGTAGTGCATAGGGGTGGCGATAGCTACGTATTTAGCATTCGCACCGGGGTTGCGATAGGTACGTATTCAGCAATCGCACCGGGGCGGCGATATGTACATATTTGGTATTCGCACTGGGGCAGTGATAGGTACATATGGTGTATGCACACCGGGGCGGCAATATGTACGTATTTAGCATTCATCCCTGGGCGGAGATAGGTACTTATTTAGCATTCAGCGGTGGCAGTAGGTACGTATATAGCATGTGCACATGGGCGGCAATAAATAAGTGATAGGTATGTATTATGCATGCGCAGTGGGGCAGCAATCGGTTCATATATAGCACGCGCACCGGGGGGACGATAGGTACGTATATAGCACGCGCACCGGGGCGGCGAAAGGTACGTATTTAGCATTCACACCGGGGCGGCGATAGGTACGTATTTAGCATTCACACCGGGGCGGCGATAGGTATGTATTTAGCATTCACACCGGGGCGGCGATAGGTATGTATTTAGCATTCACACCGGGGCGGCGATAGGTATGTATTTAGCATTCGCACCGGGGCGGCGATAGATATGTATTTAGCATTCGCACCGGGGCGGCGATAGGTATGTATTTAGCATTCACACCAGGGCGGCGATAGGTATGTATTTAGCATTCGCACCGGGGCGGCGATAGGTATGTATTTAGCATTCGCACCGGGGCGGCGATAGGTATGTATTTAGCATTCACACCGGGGCGGCGATAGGTATGTATTTAGCATCCACACCGGGGCTGCGATAGGTATGTATTTAGCATTCGCACCGGGGCGGCGATAGGTATGTATTTAGCATTCGCACCAGGGCGGCGATAGGTATGTATTTAGCATTCGCACCGGGGTGGCGATATGTACGTATTTAGCTTCCGCACCGGGGCGGTGATAGGTATGTATTTAGAATTCACACCGGGGCGGCGATAGGTATGTATTTAGCATTCGCACTGGAGCGGCGATATGTACGTATTTAGCTTCCACACCGGGGTGGCGATAGGTACGTATTCAGAATTCAGGGGTGGCGATAGCTACGTATATAGCATGTACACATGGGCAGCAATAAGTACGTACATAGCATGCGCTCTGCGGCGGCGATTAGTACATATATAGCACGCGCATCAGGGCGGCGATAGGTACGTATATAGCACGTGCACCGGAACGGCGAAAGGTATTTATTTCGCATTCGCAAGGGGCGGCTATAGGTACGTATTTAGCATTTGCACCAGGGCGGCTATAGATACGTATTTGGCATTCGCACCGGGCCGGCTATAGGTACGTATTTAGCATTCGCACCAAAGCGGCGATAGGTACGTATTTTGCATTCGCACCAAAGTGGCAATGTGTACATATTAATTATTCGCACTAGGGCAGCGATAAGTACTTATGTAGCATGCACACCAGGGCGGCGATAGGTACTATTTAGCATTCGCACCGGGGCGGCGATAGGTACTTAAATAGTATCTGCACTGGGGCCGCGATAGGTACGTATATAGTATGTGCACTGGGGCGGCGATAGGTACGTATATAGTATGCGCACCGGGGTGATGATAGATACGTATATAGTATGAACATCGGGACGGAGATAAGTACCTATATAGAAGGCGCAGATAGGGGTGTTACTTTTTATAGAAATATGTCATACTATTGCCCTGGGCAACGTAGGAGATATGGTGGGGAAGAAACAGCTTTCGCAAAAGGCAAAATTAGAAAGTAGCGGTGAAATGGGGCGACCAGGGAAGAGAAAGGTAGAAAGATAAAGAGACGGCTATAGAGAAAGGGGTGGAGAAATAGAAGTTTGTATATAAAGATGTTACACACACGATTTTTCTTCAATTATATGTTTTTATGACCCCGAGCAACGCCGGGTAGCCCCGCTAGTCTCTTATATAAAGGGCAGTTGTCTGTTTGTATGTTTGTTTGTATGTCCAGTATCTCCTCAAAAACTACCCGACGACATGTCAAAAAGTTGACAACTACAGGACCGCACAAATCCCGGATGTAAAATATCTAAAAATCGCGAAAATCGATTCACTCGCTGACAGTCAACCGGACCACTTTCCGACAAAAGGTAGCAGTTTTTTTCGTATTTTTCACGAAATTTCAACGTTAATATGTAGTAAA
Source organism: Sepiola atlantica (assembly GCA_963556195.1). NCBI lineage: Eukaryota > Metazoa > Mollusca > Cephalopoda > Sepiida > Sepiolidae > Sepiola > Sepiola atlantica. The sequence continues at coordinate 180,932,186 of OY744518.1, forward strand.
TTCGAAATAATCTAATGTATTTATGTACTAATCCGATAAAAATGCCGAGTCATTGTAAACATCCCATAATCCCTTGCCGGATGTACCCGGTCTTGCCCTAAATTGTGTCCGGTTGTATCAGATCATCCAATAACTTCTGTCCGGTTGCATCAATAACAACATAGGAATCCTACGTTAAGAGTGTGTAGTGAAACAAGGGTTGCTCAATCACATCCGCACCTGTCCCATAATCCCTTGCCGGACGTACCCGGTCTTGCTCTAAATTGTGTCCGGTTATATCAGGTCATCATGACGTCAGAGAGTGGCAGATAATTTGAAAAATAATGCAAAGTGGCGGGAATAAATTCACTCACACTACAACCTTTTAATAGACGCTAATATTCCTCTCACTCCCTTCCGTTATCATGATAAGCATTACCTCCTCCTTTCATGCCAAATTGGGGGGAGGGGGTGACGGCATTCGCCGGTGTGAGCGCCTCAGGCCAAATTTTGGGGAGGGGGTTTCGGTATTCGCCGGATGGGCGCCTCAGGCCAAATTTGGGGGAGGGGGAGTGTCGGCATTCGCCGACGCTCACACCTTTTTGAGAGGGTGGAGATAGTGTAGTATCTGTTGCGAGGAGAGAGTGTCAGCATTCGCCGGTGTGAGCGCCTCAGGCCAAATTTTTCTTGGGGGGGGGGATATTAAGCAAATCTATAATAAAGACCAATGTGCATTTATTTGTATCTATAATAAAGACCAATGTGCATTTATTTGTATCTATAATAAAGACCAATGTGCATTTATTTGTATCTATAATAAAGATCAATGTGCATTTATTTGCATCTATAATAAAGACCAATGTGCATTTATTTGTATCTATAATAAAGACCAATGTGCATTTATTTGCATCTATAATAAAGAGATTAGGGGGTCGGGGAATATTTTTTTTTTTTTTTTTTTTGAACTTAAAATATTGCTCAGGGTTGTGGGACATTGAAAAAAAAAGTTAGGGGGGGGCTGGAGAGATTAGGGGGTCGGGGAAAATTTTAGGGGTCAGGCCAAATTTTTTAGGGGTCCGGCCAAATTTTTTTTTTTTCTTTTTTTGAACTTAAAATATTTCTCAGGGTTGTGGGAGAGTGAAAAAAAAAGTTGGGGGGGGGGGTGGCTGGAGAGATTAGGGGGTCGGGGAAAATTTTAGGGGTCAGGCCAAATTTTTTAGTGGTCAGGCTAAATTTTTTTTTTTGTTTTTTTTTTTAACTTAAAATATTTCTCAGGGTTGTGGGACACTGACAAAAAACTTGGGATGGGGGGGGGGGCTGGAGAGATTAGGGGGTCGGGGAAAATTTTAGGGGTCAGGCCAAATTATTTAGGGGTCCGGCCAAATTTTTTTTTTTTCTTTTTTTGAACTTAAAATATTACTCAGGGTTGTAGGAGAGTGAAAAAAAAGTTCGGGGGGTGTGGCTGGAGAGATTAGGGGATCGGGGAAAATTTTAGGGGTCCGGCCAAATTTTTTTTTTTTTTTTTTTGAACTTAAAATATTTCTCAGGGTTGTGGGAGAGTGAACTGACAAAAAAAGTTGGGGGGGGGGGTTGAGAGATTAGGGGGTCGGGGAAAATTTTAGTGGTCAGGCCAAATTTTTTTATTTTTTTTTTTGAACTTAAAATATTTCTCAGGGTTGTGGGACACTCACAAAAAAAGTTGTGAGAGAGTGAAAAAAAAGTTCGGGGGTGGGGCTGGAGAGATTAAGGGGTCGGGGAAAATTTTAGGGGTCAGGCCAAATTTTTTAGTTTTTTTTGTTTTGAACTCAAAATATTTCTCATGGTTGGGGGAGAGTGAAAAATTAGGGAGCTGGAGAGATTTAGGGGTCGGGGAAAATTTTAGAAGTCAGGACGAACTTTTTAGGGGTCAGGCCAAATTTTTTTGTTTTTTTTTGTTTTGAAGTCAAAATATTTCTCATGGTTGGGGGAGTATGAAAAATTAGGGGGCTGGAGAGATTCAGGGGTCGGGGAAAATTTTAGGGGTCAGGACGAACTTTTTAGGGGTCAGGCCAAATTTTTTTGTTTTTTTTTGTTTTGAATTCAAAATATTTCTCATGGTTGGGGGAGAGTGAAAAATTAGGGGGCTAGAGAGATTTAGGGGTCGGGGAAAACTTTAGGGGTCAGGACGAATTTTTTAGGGGTCAGGCCAAATTTTTTTCTTTTTTTTGGTTCTGAACTCACAATATTTCTCGGTTGGCGGAGAGTGAAAAATTAGGGGGCTGGAGAGATTGAGGGGTCGGGGAAAATTTTAGGGGTCAGGCAGAACTTTTTAGGGGGCAGGCCAAATTTTTTTGTTTTTTTTTGTTTTGAAGTCAAAATATTTCTCATGGTTGGGGGAGAGGGAAAAATTAGGGGGCTGGAGAGATTTGGGGGTCGGGGAAAATTTTAGGGGTAGTACGAACGTTTTAGGGGTCAGGCCAAATCTTTTTCTTTTTTTTTTGGTTTTAAACTCAAAATATTTCTCATGGTTGGGGGAGAATGAAAAATTAGGGGGCTGGAGAGATTCAGGGGTCGGGGAAAATTTTAGGGATCAGGCCGAACTTGTTAGGGGACAGGCCAAATTTTTTTGTTTTTTTTTGTTTTGAAGTCAAAATATTTCTCATGGTTGGGGGAGAGTGAAAAATTAGGGGCTGGAGAGATTTAGGGGACGGTGAAAATTTTAGGGGTCAGGCCAAATTTTTTAGGGTCTGCCCAAATTTAGGGGCGGCGATATGTACGTATTTAGCTTCCACACCGGGGCGGCGATAGGTACTTATTTAGCATTCAGCGGTGGTGATAAGTACTTATATAGCATGTGCACATGGGCGGTAATAAGTACGTATATAGTATGCACACCGGGGCAGTGATAGGTATGTATTTAGCATGCGCACTGAGGCAGCGATCGGTTCATATATAGCACGCGCACCGGGGCGGCGATAGGTACGTATATAGCACGCGCACAGGGGCGGCGAAAGGTACATATTTAAAATTCACACCGGGCGGCAAAAGGTACATATTTAAAATTCACACCGGGGCGGCGATAGGTACGTATTTAGCATTCACACCGGGGCAGCGATAGGTATGTATTTAGCATTCACACCGGGGCAGCGATAGGTATGTATTTAGCATTCGCACCGGGGTGGCGATATGTACGTATTTAGCTTCCACACCAGGGCGGCGATAGGTACGTATTCAGAATTCAGGGGTGGCGATAGCTAGGTATATAGCATGTACACATGGGCAGCAATAAGTACGTACATAGCATGCGCTCTGCGGCGGCGATCAGTACATATATAGCACGCGCACCGGGGCGGCGAAAGGTATGTATTTCGCATTCGCACCGTGGTTGTGATAGGTACGTATTTAGCATTCGCACCAGGGCGGCTATAGGTACGTATTTAGCATTCGCACTGGGCCGGCGATAGGTACGTATTTAGCATTCACACCAAAGCGGCAATATGTACATATTAATTATTCGCACTAGGGCAGCGATAGGTACTTATGTAGCATGCACACCGGGGCACAATTGGTATGTCTTTAGTATTCGCACTAGGGTAGCGATAGGTACTTATGTAGCATGCACACCGGGGCGCAATAGGTATGTATTTAGCATTCACACCGGGGCAACGATAGGTACTATTTAGCATTCGCAACGGGGCGGCGATAGGTACTTAAATAGTATCTGCACTGGGGCGGCGATAGGTACGTATATAGTATGTGCACTGGGGCGGCGATAGGTACGTATATAGTATGCGCCCCGGGGTGATGATAGATACGTATATAGTATGAACACCGGGGTGGAGATAAGTACCTATATAGAAGGCGCAGATAGAGCTGTTACTTTTTATAGAAATATGTCATACTATTACCCTGGGCAATAGGAGAAATGGTGGGGAAGAAACCGCTTTTGCAAAAGGCAAAATTAGAAAGTAGCGGCGAAATGGGGCGACCAGGGAAGAGAAAGGTAGCAGATAAAGAGACGGCTATAGAGAGAGGGGGCGGACATAGAAGTTTGAATATAAAGATGTTACACACACGATCTTTCTTCAAATATATGTTTTTATGACCCCGAGCAACGCCGGGTAGCCCCGCTAGTACTATATATATATAATATATATATTACATATATATATATTATATCATACTATATATATATTATATATATAATATATATATTACATATACATATATTATACTATATATATATTATATATATAATTTATATATATAATATATATATATATATTATATATATTACATTTCCGGCCCTTCTATCGGTTTTTCGGGGGAGTACTCCACGACTATAAAGTGAGTGGTATATCTTTTCGCTCAGTTGTTCCGTTAAAATTACCGACATAGTTGGTAGGCAGGTCATCGGTCTGTAGTTGCTTCGATCGTTCCTTTATCATTGTCTTTTTTTTTAAATGAATGTCATTCTTCTTTCAGTCATCGATTTTGGTAGTCCGTTCGACGGAGGTTTTGTGTCGACTAGTTCGTACACAAATCATTACCAGTGATCTCTCGCTGGTATAAACAGTTAGTGTTCCCTGGAGTCTGAGTGACAACAAGTCTACTCAGATTTCCAGTACTCTATACTTAATTTCATCATTCAACCGTTTACCATTGAACTCCCTCTATCTCCCCTCTCTCTCTCTCTCTCTCGCTCGCTCGCTCGCTCGCTCGCTCGCTCGCTCCCTCTCTGATTAAGTCCGGATGCTTTCTCTTGAATTTGAGTGATAATAAGCCACCCCGACGATCCAATACTATCCATTCCTTTCTAGTCGAGGTCTGGATGGTGCTATCCCGATTTGAGTTTATTTTTTATATCTACCCAAGCATTCCAGCTCTATTTGGTTCGTCTTGGCTCTCTCCATTTACTCACTGACTATAACAATTGGTGTTCCCTGGAGTCTGAGTGACAACAAGTCTCGCCGGATTTCCAGCACTCTCCACCTTTTTCGATACCCGTTGCAAATCATTTTGCACAAACGAGACAGCCGTTTACACTTGATTTCTCGTGGGCAACGACCGTTGGTCTCATCTAGAATTTGACGTTCCAGTACTCTTCGTACCCTTCCAATTAAGGTCTGGTTGGTACTTCCCCTGCTCAGTATTTTTATCCTCTTTCACCCTTCACGGTCACCCTGTGAGGCTGGTGCAACCAAGTGTGTGTGTGTGTGTTTTGGCAGGGGGTATTATTATTAATAGTGGTAGTGGTAGAAGTGGCAGCATTAGCAATAGTAGTAGCAGTAAACTTTGTTTGGGTTGTTTTCCTTGGGTCTTTCTTTCTCTACAACACACCAAACATGTGTAGACCTCTATCTACTAGAGACAGACAGACAAAATCAAAGAGTTAGATACATAGAAAACCAGAGACAGATCGATATTGTTCTATAAGCATTGACTCGCGAGTGTCTAGCAATAAATAAACAAGTAAAAAATATCTCATGCAAATCATTTTAAGTATAAACTGGATGAATTCAGAAATAGTCAAGAAATGAACTTATAAGGACATTATTGGGGTCTGTCTCATGAAATATTTAAAAGAATTTAATCGTTATATTACTATTACATATTCTGTGTGATTTGTTGTGTTTTGGTGTGTGTTTTTTATGAAAATTGAAATGAGATTACTGATGAGAATACGAGATACCCAAAGGAGGCGTAAAAAGATAACTTTGTAACTGTTTGTGAGATTAGATACATCATGGATCAATATCGATGTTACTAGTGCACTCGATCATTATGTCTCGTACGTGCCTCCATACTTTTATATGCAGACTCTTATAGAAAGAGAGAATAGGTCGAGTTCAATATAATGAACGATTCAATTGAATAACATTCATGCGTGGGGGTCGTTTGATAATTTCGAGTTGTGCTCCTCGTAATCGGGGGACTACCGTAATAAACACTCTTTATTTCTCTTGTTCTCTCTCTCTCACACACTCTCTCCTTCTCCCTTTCTTTCTTTCTCCCCTCTCCTGTTTCATCTCTCCCTCTCTTCCCTATCTCTCTTCTATCTTTGTCTCTTTCCCTCTCTTATCTCTCCTCTCTCTATCTCCCATCTCTCTCATCCACAGCTCTATATATCTTTCTCCCTCTTCCATCTCTCTCTCTCTCTCTCTTTATATATATATATATATATATATATATATATATCCCTTGTCACTTCCTTTTCTTCCATCTACTATATATCACCCCTCTCTTCCTCCCTCTCTTCCATCTATCCCTTTCCCTCTCTCTCTCTCTCTCTCTCTCTCTCTCTCTATATATATATATATATATATATATATATATTTACCCCATCTCTCTCTCTGTCTCTCTCTTTCTCTCTCTTACTCTCTCTCTCTCTCTCTGCGGTTTGCTTGTACCAGTTTACAGCATATCAACATTATCAAGTTATTAAACACTGGACCACGATATATTTTTATAGTGTAGAATGTAGAAGGATTTATTATATACTATTAATTGAAGAAAAGTTGTCATTTTACTCATAGAGTTCCGAGACTACCCTTTTCCCAACTATTAGGAGCATGATGGCATTTGAAACTCAGCATAGCTGATCCCAATGTCTGCGATGCTATCCATTACACCAATACCACATCCCTAAGATTAGAAGGATCATCTATATAAGCTACAGAAACACTTTCATCAAAACCCACACCTGACCTTGTGTCTAACTTCCTGGAGAGGAGGTAAATAAAATACAGTCGGCAGTACCTATCTACCAATTTCTGTTACTATCTACCAACGAAGGGGTGCGCGACTGACTTAATGGATACCGTCGCGGATTGTGGAATCGGCTATGTTGAGATTCAAACCTTAACGGAGCTACTGCGCTCATTTTTCGCACGAATTCCCTTGGAAAAAGGTATGATCCGATATTTCCCCCCCCCCCTCCTCCGAGCTATGGGTAAGATAGTCAACTTGTGTTCAGTTAAACGCAATAAATAAATCAGTTGGTATTTAACTCACTCCTGCCGCGGGAAAATGTGACACACGGTTGGAAAGCGGGATCTGAAAAGCCAGAGATCTAGCAGAAGTGCACTCTGGCCCACAAAAAAATGCCTCAGCAACCCCTTCGGCATTCTCCGGCAGGGGCGCCTCGGGCGATTTGCAATAAACTATCCCATTTCTCAAATAGAGAAGGTAAAGCCTCGGAGGTTGGACCTCCTAGAATGTCACACAGTCATAGCTCAGCTGG
>OY744518.1:180944386-180946886 GCA_963556195.1 Sepiola atlantica
AATCGTCTGCTTAATCAGATCGCCATATTTAATTACCGGAGGGAGGGAGGACATTACTGATTAAAAAGCCAATCGGCTGCTTAATCAGATCGCCATATTTAATTACCGGAGGGAGGGAGGACACTACTGATTAAAAAGCCAATCGTCTGCTTAATCAGATCGCCATATTTAATTACCGGAGGGAGGGAGGACACTACTGATTAAAAAGCTAATCGGCTGCTTAATCAGATCGCCATATTTAATTACCGGAGGGAGGGAGGACACTACTGATTAAAAAGCCAATTGTCTGTTTAATCAGATCGCCATATTTAATTACCGGAGGGAGGGAGGACACTACTGATTAAAAAGCCAATCGGCTGCTTAATCAGATCGCCATATTTAATTACCGGAGGGAGGGAGGACACTACTGATTAAAAAGCCAATCGTCTGCTTAATTAGATCGCCATATTTAATTACCGGAGGGAGGGAGGACACTACTGATTAAAAAGCCAATCGGCTGCTTAATTAGATCGCCATATTTAATTACCAGAGGGAGGGAGGACACTACTGATTAAAAAGCCAATCGCCTGCTTAATCAGATCGCCATATTTAATTACCGGAGGGAGGGAGGACACTACTGATTAAAAAGCCAATCGTCTGCTTAATCAGATCGCCATATTTAATTACCGGAGGGAGGGAGGACACTACTGATTAAAAAGCCAATCGTCTGCTTAATCAGATCGCCATATTTAATTACCGGAGGGGGGGAGGACACTACTCATTAAAAAGCCAATCGTCTGCTTAATCAGATCGCCATATTTAATTACCGGAGGGAGGGAGGACACTACTGATTAAAAAGCCAATCGGCTGCTTAATCAGATCGCCATATTTAATTACCGGAGGGAGGGAGGACACTACTGATTAAAAAGCCGATCGTTTGCTTAATCAGATCGCCATATTTAATTACCGGAGGGAGGGAGGACACTACTGATTAAAAAGCCAATCGGCTGCTTAATCAGATCGCCATATTTAATTACCGGAGGGAGGGAGGACACTACTGATTAAAAGGCCACTCGTCTGCTTAATCAGATCGCCATATTTAATTACCGGAGGGAGGGAGGACACCACTTATTAAACACCCAATGACGTTGCAAATTTAACAGTACTCGCATTAAAATGGTTCAGAAAACACGCCAGTTATGATGAAAATGACTGTAATTAATTGTATGAATAATTTTTATTAATATAACCTCATCGGAAAATACTGTGAATACATATGTAAATTTTATAATAGCAGTTATAAGTGTATATTTGTAAATATGAATTTAATTGAAGGTTTACAGGAATGACTTATGTAAATAGGAAAACCCATCTGGTGTCTTAACGGCTTTTAATGACAGTATATAAAGAATTTCAAAAAGATTAGTTTCAGTAAAATAGTTATACTGGAGTTTCGGCTTCAGACAGACAGACAGACAGACAGATACATAAACTCCATTATTAATAGATATATATATATATACATTATACATTATATATATATATATACATTATATATATATATATATATATACATTATATATATATATATATACATTATACATTATATATATATATATATATATACATTATATATATATATACATTATATATATATATATATACATTATACATTATATATATATATATACATTATACATTATATATATATATACATTATACATTATATATACTAGCAAATATATGCTCCCTTCGGTCGCATATTTTTGCTAGGCTGCCGCATCAGAAATGAAGGCTCACGCGTAAGCCAATGGAGCCCCAGTCATATTTCTGTGGTGGTTAGACATTGATTTTCTGTGTTTATGACCAAGAATATTTTTAGTTGAAAATAAAGAAAAAAAAATTCGACCCTACCCCGATTTTTGTTGTACCCTCGACTATAAATAGAAAGACTTGTAGTTTAAAAAGAAAGTAAATTTTTTTTGTACCCCCCCCTCAATTTTTTTATATTACCAGTCATTAGACTATTTTTTAGTTTAGAAAAAAAAAAAAAATTTTTGACCGCCTTCCCCCAATTTTTTTGTCTTCCCCCCTCCTATACATGTAAATATTTTTAATTAAAAAGGAGAAAAAAACAAACCTAACCCTAACTGTAACGACGGGGTCAAAAAGTTAGCGTGGGTCCTAAAATGAAAAGGCACCAAAAAATCAAATACAGTGAACGCGTGCGCGTGTGTGCGTGTGTGTGTGCGTGTGTGTGTACCTTTTTTTAATTAAACAATTTGATTCTTCAGTCAGTTGTATAGTTTTCCAGTACAATGTGTTAGTTTATTTTGTTGACATTAAAGAAAAAAAATCACATCTTTTTTTTAATAAATAAAACATGGAATCATAAATTCTGTTGAGGTCGTGAAAAAATGATAATATTGGATATGAAAGTATTAAGAAATCAAATACAGTAAACAGGGAAAAAAATTTAACTCTCAGAAAGAAAAAGTTTACCTAGACTGTGTGTGGGTGT
>OY744518.1:180954386-180986886 GCA_963556195.1 Sepiola atlantica
ATGTATACATACATTTTTATATGTATATATAAATATATATACAAATATATATACATATATATATATATATATATATGTGTGTGTGTGTGTGTGTGTACACATACACACATCTATTTCATATTTTTCAGTCATGTACTCTATCGTATACCACCTTTACTTACAACCTCGTTCTTCTTCATCAATTTTCCCTATCAATATGCTCATTAAGCAAAGTGTGTTTCATATGTTTTTTCACGTCGTTCTTCCTAAACATGTCATGAACTGAATAACAGCCAATTTTTCATATATTTCTCTTGTCTTGCTTCATACATATTTGCCTTACAATTATCGTTGGGAATGAAACAAAATTATTTCTCTGCAGCTCACTTGCCATGAGTATATATCTATTTTACTACTACGCTCTACGCACGTAGTCAGAACTCAGACGGTCACAGGGCACGAACCATGTTCACAGAGAGACTTTCAACCTGTAAGTGTTCGCCACCATTGATTGTCACGTGATGACAGAGAAGATAGTTATATTTAACGTTGAAAGCAGCGAGTGTTTTAATATTTTCTTTTATACAGTTTTATTACTATCCATTTTCATTAAAATTTCATTATTTTTTATCTTTTTAAGGTTTGTATATATATATATATATATATATATATATATATCTATATATATATATACATATATACATATATATATATATTTATATATATATATATACAGAAGTTTTAATATCAGGTTCTGTCAAAATGGTACAGGATTACTACAAGAGAATTGCGATTGTAGAGTTGTACAAGCCTGAAAAGTCATCAAGGGATATTGTTAAATCACTTAATGTCAACAGAGTGTTGGTTTGGAGAACGTTAAAACGATTCAAAGAGACTGGAGAGTCTACTAATAAACCAGAGAAAGGTCGTCCGAGTACTGATCGGACATCAAAAGCGATCAAATTCATAATGGAGAAGCTGAGAAGAAACCCAAGGAGATTCCTCAGAAATCTAGCAAAGGATTTGAAAGTATTCATTGGGAGGATGTCCACTAATCTCCACACGGATCGCCAAACATTTCCTTACAAACACCAACAGAAACAATCGCTATCTGCAAGTTCTGTCGATAAACGGAAGCAAGGTGCTGAAATCCTTTTATCGCATATTAGAGCTGGCACGCTGCCCAACTTGGTTTTTAATAATGAAAAGAAATTGGATGTCTATTAGCATGTTACCATTACAAATGATCGGAGTTCGCCTCGTACGGGTGATTGTAACTCAAGGGCAAGGCGCAACATCAGTGATGGTCTGGGCCACCATAACCGACACTGGAAGGAGTCTTTTGATTTTTGTGGATGAAACTATGAAACTGAACCAGAGGAATTATCATAAAACACTTTCATGAGTCATCATTGTATCTGTGGGCAAAAAAAAAGTACTTAAAAGAAACGTCGTTGGTCATTCCAGCAGGAATCACCTCACTCACACGGAGCAATAAGACTCAAGAATAGTTAGCCAAGAATGTTTCAAAGTTCATTTCCAACAAAAAATGGCCTCCATCATCTGCAGACTTTAATCCTCTGGATTTCATTATTTGGTCCATCCTGGAGAGACAGGCTTCAGCTTCCCATCACACGAATTTGAATGCATTAAAGACAGAATTGAAAAAGGAAATGGTCCAAAATCCCCCAATAAATCATTCGTGACTCTTGTAAAGCTTTCCCTAAGCGTTTGCAGCAGGGTGTTGACGCTGATGGGGGTCATATTGAATAACATTTTTGATATTTAGAAATAAGAATGGTGTATATATGTTTATTTTGTTTTGATTTGTATAATTTGATTTATTTAATAAATATGGCTAAATAAAGTTATAACTTGCATTATTGAACACCCTGTATATATATATATATATATATATATATATATATATATATATATATATATATATATATATATATATATATATATATAATGTGTGTGTGTGTGTGTGTTATACTTAAATAAATTCCAGAAAAAAATCCGGGTATGACAGCTCAATGTAATAAACAGAGCAAGAATAAATATAAATAAAGTAACACGGAATCACATACTCACCGGTGGAATAATTTATTTTAACCTTACAGCATTGTCAAGCATCTAATTGAGGTGATTACATTTTTGAAAATGAGAAAAGACAAATTCACACTCATTAATTCAATATACATATAGAGAGAGCGACAACATATCTAATACATATTTTGAGAGGAAAATTAGTTTTTTAAGACGTAAATTGAGGAGGAATTAGAGGACGAGGAGTTTGAAAACATATTTGATATATAATTTTACAGAGGGGGAGATTGCACGATTTATTACGGAAGGCAATACAGAGAGAGGGAAAGAGAGCAATATATATATATATATATATATATATATATATATATATATATATATATATATATATATATATATATAGAGAGAGAGAGAGAGAGAGAGAGAGAGAGAGAGACGGGTAAATTTACCAAGGACGGTATATAGGGGACAGGGAAGGTAGTCAAGGTATCTCCAAGAAGTAGTTAACCTGTCTAGATACCCCACCAACCAACCGCTTAACCCCAAACAGCATCTGAAAGCGGGGAGTCAGAGTAAACTGTCTAGCGACCGATAAAACCGCTCCGGGTTGGGAGGATATAAGAAAGGAAAGATCTGAAAATAGACAATATATATATATATATATATATATATATATATATATATATATATATATATATATATATATATATATATATATATATATATACATATAATGTAATGATAGACAAAATGGAACACAAAATTAAACACACGAGAAACAGAATCAAACATTTTAATTGTGTTTTATAATACATGTTTCAGTCCGACATTGGCTTTTTAGCTGTCGGGCTGAGACATGCTTCTGTTTAGTTCTAGGAGGTCCAACCGCCCAGGCTTTACCTTCTCTTTGAGAAGAGATTATTTATTGCTAATCGTCTCTACCGAGACATGCCGACGGAGCTACTCAGGCATTTTTGTAGGGCAAAGTATTCTTATACTAGTTTGCTGGCTTTTCAAAACCACACAAAAGAGGTGATGAATATATATATATATATATATATATATATATATATAGCGAGAACAGGAAAATAAAAATATGATATATACTTTTAGAGTATTTATTTACCTCCTCTCCAGGAGGTTAGGCACAAGGCCAGTTTTATCTTACTCCCACAAGTAAGATGTGACCCAAGGTCGGGTCGAGAAAGTGGGGTTTGAAAAGCCAGCGCCCGAGAAAGTGAGCACTCTGGCCATTAAAAATTGCCTGGGCAGCCCCATCGGCATTCCCCGGTAGGGGCACCTCAGGCAGTAAGCAATAAACTTACTCCTCCCCAAAGAGGGGAGGCAAAGCCTGGGAGGGTGGACCTCATAGAACTGCACAGGACCGACCCATAGACCGACGTAAATCAAGCCCCGAAGGCCAAGACAATACCAGTTTATAGAGTATAGTATCCATCGGAACAGATACTACACTTTGATCTTAGCCAAAAGGCCAAGACTTTTAGTGTAGAATCTATCATGAAATGACAATACAACTTAGTTCTTTTCTCTATTTAGAAATACAATTATGTGTTGCATGTACCTGTTTTCGCAGCTGTAAGTAAAGACTATTAAAAATGTGTATAAATAAAAAAGAGAATGAACCTTATTGTTTAAAAAGAAGGAAGAAAAATGAAGAAAAGAAAATAAACTACTGTAGACAAAAGGAAAAGAAAAGAATGTTAAGAAAAATGAGGCGCGCGTTAACGAACATTATATCCTGGACCTTTATTGATAAAGTGTCGGAATTTCCAAATTAACTTCTTTCTCTTCTTTTCAGGGGTTGTCCTAAAAATCATTTTGTTTGCTCTTTTTCAGGAGAACTGAGTGAATTGCTGCAAGAGGCAGCATTTCCCGCGTGGGGATAGGTAAGTACGTAAACATGCGCAGGCGACATGTTTAGTGGGTTGCATACATGCGATGCGTGCGAATAACAGGCTTGCTGCGAGTGAAAAATATTTAACCAAGAGGAAAGGGACCATCCAAGAAATGGAAAATATATGTGGATTTGAGTTTGACTACCCAGAATTCGATGTGCCCCCTTGAAAAAGTAATGTTCCTTCAGATACAAGTTCCCTGCTGTGGTTATGACCCACTCAAGTTTTTCTAAAATTAATGTTCATACCAGATGGGGGACCTCCTCGTCAGTCAGTTTTTGTATTCCCATAGATTGGCAGCTGATTATCTCAAGTTGTATTTCTGGTGTAGTTCAAGTAATATCTCTCTCTCTCTCTCTCTCTCGCTCTCGCTCTCGCTCTCGCTCTCGCTCTCGCTCTCGCTCTCGCTCTCTCTCTCTCTCTCTCTCTCTCTCTCTCTCTCTCTCTCTATATATATATATATATATATATATATATATATATATATACATATTTAAGCAGAGGGACAGGGGGTCAGTTGGAGTTTGTGTTCTTCTCGGAGCAAGATGGGCATTGGGCTCTAAGCTAAGCGATTGTCTTGATTTGCAAGTCTTTTGTTCAGTAGAAGAAATATAATATCATTGTAACAGCTCTTAAAATAATTCATTGTTAATTGTTTTAAATCGTGGTAATCTTGTTTGGAGAGAGAATACTTCAGTTGCAGCCATGACTGAGAACACGCAATTGACATTGTCAAAATATAGCATCGACTTCAGACAAACACAACAATCTGATGATCACAGGAATAATCAAAAAAAAAAAACTGGAGAAAAAAGCAGGATAAATTGGAATCAAAGGGAAGGTTTAGACCATACAACGGGCGGAAATTATAGAAAACAGGCAGAATATTAAGGAAAACTATCGAATGCGGAAACCAACGCACATAAACTACGAACGCTTACTAGCCACACGTAAGTTGAAATAGCAATAAAAACATAAACATAGAAAGAACATCACACAAACCTAATGGAACTAAAACTGTCAAAAATCGCATAAACTGAGCTCCCCAAAACACCCACACATGCGATTGCATCAGTCTCGACTCGTGCCACACAAAATAGTCGTGAAAGGTCAAATGAAGATAGAAAGACCAAGGACGGAGGAGACACCAGACCTCTACTGAAAGGATGCGGAGAGTATTTGGACCTTGGGGTGGCTTATTGTCACTTAAATTCCAGAGATGACCAATGGTCGTTACGAAATATGATTTGCAACGTTTATCGAAAGAGGCGAAGAATGATGAAAGTCTGGGGCGATTTGTTGTCACTCAGACTCCAGGGACCATCAATGGTTCTATTTATCTTCCTCCCACAAGGTAAGATGTGACACAAGGTCTGGAAAGTGGGAAAAAACCAGCGCTCGAGAATTGTAGCACTCTGGCCATTTAAAAATTGCCTGGGCAGCCCCGTCGGCATTCCCCGGTAGGGGCGCCTCAGGCGATTAGCAATAAACTAACCCCCTCTCAAAGGGTGAGAAGGCAAAGCCTGAGAGGATGCACCTCCTAGAAGTGCACAGGACAGACCAACCAATACACCGGCGTAAATCCAGACCCGAAGGCCTGGACAATACACTGGTTATTATCAGTGAACAATCAATGATAGTGTGAAAATTCCTAGTGAGTAAATAATAATAATGATAATAATAATGATAAAAATAATGATATTGATAATAATAATAATAATAATAATGATAATAATGATAATAATAATAATAATAATAATTAATAATAATAATTAATGATAATAACTTCTTGACCGTCTCTATGTTAAAATGATAGAAAGGGAAGAGGACTAGTAAGACCGCGTGCATGACGCAAGAAAACGAATTCGAAAACTACATAACACAGAAAGATTGATAATCGCAACAACAGGCACTTGCCAGAGAACTGAAGGGGATATGGAAGATGAAGAAAGTCAATGTAATACCAATAATCGTAGGAAAGGGAAAAGTCGTGAAAAAGCTGGTAAAATACTGGTAGAAATTGGAGATGAAAGGGAAGACTGAGCTTATACAACGGACGGCAATGATGAAAACAGCTGAAATGTGAATGCGAAATTCAACTCACATAAACTGCGAACGTTGACCAGTCACATTGAAAGTTGCAATAGAAAGAAAACAAAAGAATGGAAAGAACACAAAGGGAACTGAAACTGCGATAAATTTCATAAATTGCCGCCCCCCCCCCCCCGAAAAAGTGATGTCACTAGCCTCGGCTGATATCATACAAAATAGTCGTGAAGGGTCAAGGAAGATGGAAAAACGAAGAGAGATAGCACTAACCCTACCTCCACTGGGGTATTGGGGAGGCTTATTGCCGCATAAAACTAGAGAAGACTAATGGTCGTTGCCAGCGAGTAATCAATGGTAAGCGGATGTTGCGATAACGCAAAGTTATTTGCAATGGTTATAGAAAGAGGTGGAAATCTGAATGTTGGATAATGGCCCTGTGGGACCGGACGCATCTTGAAGTGGACGCATGTGTGAGGGATCGTTTGGTTTGGCTTGCGCGATTTAGTGCGGGTGGACCCGTACGGTCGAGTGCAAAATAAACTAGTTCTCACAGTTGGAGCTCACAAACGTTGACAAGGCTACCACATTGACGAGATCTCAAGTCAAGGGTCAAGGTGCACCTGCGCATAGGGGTTATGTGACGTCACGGGCTTTTGTGTGGGAAGCAGAGTTTTGCCAGTCTGGTTAGTGGAAGCAAATCGAAAAGACGTGTTTCTCTGTGTAGTCCGAAATGAAAAATGGGGATTTATTTCCCTAAGTGAATACAGGCATGAGATTCATTCTCCCCCTCCTCGAATGGCTAAGGAGTTAAATTAGGAAGTAACTACGATAAAGTAGAAATTTGGTCTCTCCCTCAACGTTAGTGAGGCATCTTCAGCGGCGAGACTAACTGACGCCTGAAATAAAAGAATCAAAATTTTAAAAGATTGTTTGTCTCGTGAAAAGTGGTATGAAGGTTTCTGTTGTAGACACAGCAGACGACATCGAGACAACACCCCTCAACCCGACGAACGAAGAAAAGGTACGAGAAACTAGACGACATCGAGACGACACCCCTCCACGCGACGAGGAAAGAGAGAAGGTACGAGAAATAAAAAGGTATGCAACATATACATTTTTGGTGCTAAAAATGACCAGTTGTTTAAGCGAGAACTGTAACAGCCCATTCCGGGACGGGTATACAAAGCGAGAACTGCCACGGCCCATTCCGGGACGGCTATGCAACATGAGGAGACTTGTCGTCACTCAGCCTCTAGAGGACAACACATGTTATTGTCAGTGAGTAAGAACTCCAGGTGATTAAATAATAATAATAATAATAATAATAATAATAATAATAATAATCGAGGAAATACCGATTTTATTTTTATAATTAATAATGTATATTACGATGATTATGATATTTGTTCTTTATTGCGAAAGTAGGGTACAAAAAACAATGCTTTAAATAGAATATAAATATTCAAGTTCTTACTTATTTGGAATTCAAGGATTGTCTGTTTTGACAGGTTTTGAAATTTAGTAGAGAGAGATAAATAAAGTGGACAATGAATATACTGTAGAGTGAATCATTTGAGAAAAAAATATTTTTATAAATACGACCAGCTTATCGAAGAACAGGGAATATGTTTTTCGATTTCGACAAGCAATTAGGCGCGCATTTAGCTTTTATCCCCGGTGGGGGGGGACTTCATTAGATAGCCCATTGAAGATTGATAGGTGTAAGAGTATATCGACATTAATAAAGGTTAAGAACAAAAATCTTTTTTGTTTCGAGTCATTTTTTGTGATCAAACTTGCTGATGAAAATGATGCCCTAAATCCTAAGATGATCCAACGGCCGACAGAAACCAAGTAAATGCAGCTTTCAAGTGGTGGGGATGTAACAGCTTGGTGAGTTGCAAGTGAAAACCTTAACGAAGATAAGGGGCTACATTACGTAGGTCTATCGGTTCCACATGACCCCTCTCTAAATTGGGCAGTCAGTTGTCTTCAATGTTGTTAAAGTGACGAGCGTATCTTACGTTAGGCAAGTAAGGTATATACATGTCGGGTTGTATCCTCGCTTGAATATATCTATTAGAGACATGCTACTAACATTCAGTATTCAGAAAAAAGTACATTTCTAGTTAGATTTGACTTGAGTAATTCATTAATTGATGGTGAAGCATACGTTTTTTATACTTTTTCCTAAGGTTGATCGTACATGCGGCACGCCAAACCTGCATATAGTCTATGGTACTCCGCTAGTTGGAGCACTTATACCTTTTCTATTGTATATGATCATCTGTGAAGCTATTCATCATCAGTTTTTTCTTCTTTCTTTTTCTCTTTGCACTCGACGTAGTCACAACGTCAACCTTTCTCGCTCTCTCACCAGAGCAAAGTGTCTAAGCTTTTTATCACGACGAGAATTAGCCCATGCAAAACAAGGCTCATTTGCATATGTGAAGTCTCGTAGCGTGACAAAAAGCACACGTTTCTATTTGGTGACTAGAACACTCTGGGTTCAATCCCAGACGGGCAATGCACGGTACAACCTTCACTTTTTTTCCTTCTGGACCTGCATGATGGCTGCTACAAACTGTAACTACTGTGGAATATCAGGAATAGTAGGAAAGGTTTACTCTTCTAGATCCTGCGTGTTCTGTCTATGCATATTGACAGAGTATTGATTTACTCCTCTCCATGAGTTAGGCACAAGGCCAGTTTTTTATCTTACTCCCACAAGTAAGATGTGACCCAAGGTCGGGTCGGGAAAGTGGGGTTTAAAAATTGCCTGGGCAGCCCCGTCGGCATTCCCCGGTAGGGGCGCCTCAAACAGTAAGCAATTAACTTACTCCTCCCCAAAGAGGGGAGGCGAAGCCTGGGAGGGTGGACCTCTTAGAACTGCACAGGACAGACCCATAGATCGGCGTAAATCAAGCCCCGAAGGCCAAGACAATACCAGTCTATGGGGTGCAGTATCCATCGGAACAGATATCACACTTTGATCTTGACCAACCTTGAGAAGGATGTGGCTCATTTTAATTTACCTCCCCAGGAGGTTAGGCACAAGGCCAGGTTTATCTTACTCCCACAAGTAAGATGTGACCCAAGCTCGGGTCGGGAAAGTGGGGTTTTAAAAGCCAGCGCCCGAGAAGGTGAGCACTCTGGGTATTAAAAAATTGCCTGGGCAGCCCCGTCGGCATTCCCCGGTAGGGGCGCCTCAGGCAGTAAGCAATAAACTTACTCCTCCCCAAAGAGGGGAGGCAAAGCCTGGGAGGGTGGACCTCCTAGAACTGCACAGGACAGACCCATAGATCGGCGTAAATCAAGCCCCGAAGGCCAAGACAATACCAGTCTATGGGGTGCAGTATCCATCGGAACAGATACTACACTTTGATCTTGACCAACCTTGAGAAGGACCACGCATCATTCGCTATGGAGAGGCTATATTTTTCGCATCACACACCCTGGAAGCCAACTCGGAAAGGTACAACCCCTCTGCAATCCCCTTTAGCCGTAGTTAGATTTAAAGGCGTCTAACTTTTTAATTATATTTTAAATAAGCCGCAATCAATAGCATATTTTATTTCCATTTAGGTTTTATTAATTTTATCTTAATTGAATTATCTTGTGTATCTCTCATATTCACTTCAAACAAAGAACACTCATATTTTTATGAATTAAAATGAAACATTGTGCAGCAGCTCAACTACTCCAGAACACTTAGGTCCCTAACGAACTTCCTCTGGTCACTAATTAACAGTTGTTCATTACGTCTTAGTTGCAATATATCTTGTTTAGGGTGAATAAAACTAAATAAAAAAATACCCGTCGACGTAGGGTTCTTGAAAGCGTAATAAAACAATTGTAACTTTCTTTTTTTAATCAGTAAACATTTTAGTAGAAGAAAAACAAAGTACGTATCACTTCTTATTTCCAAATAAATAACATTTATGTACTGTAAACACGTGCAATGCGGAATCTTAAGTAGGGTGCATAGATGCCAAGGACAGCAGACCTGCAATGGGAGAAATATTTAGCTAAGAGAAGAGAGACCACCCAATAAATAGGAAATATATATAGATTGGGGTTTGACCACCCAAAATTTAATTTATCCACGTGTAAATGTTATTACTCTTTAAACGGGGATAAATGCTAGGAGATGAAACCATTTAAAGAACGGGAGGCGGTAGGTTTTTGTGTCCATAGATAAACTGTCCCATAATTTGTAAGTGGGTTACTAGATGGTCTACCAAAAAGGACACCAATATCTATATATATTTCAGCAGAGGGGAAGAGAGGTTCAGTTAGGTTTCTGTATTTCTCAGAGACAGATGGACCTTTGGCTTCTAAGCTAATCGATTGTGTTCGGTTGGAAGATGTGTTTATCTTGATTTGTGGGCCGGTTGTTCAGTACAAATAAACGAGTACAATTGTAACCTAAAACATCAGATTATTTACTTGTTTTAAAATGGAGCTGTAATTTTGTTTGTCCTTGTGTTGCAGCACTGCCTGAGACCACACGATTAACACTGCGACTTGTATCGGAATCGAACATCGACTTCAGACGAAGACAACGAGTGCACGATCACGGCCTGTGCAGTAAAGCCACACAGACGCACGTTCACACTACAACAAAAGGGTTTGTTTCATTAAAAATTATAGACCCACAAAAGAAAAGGTTTTATTTGACTTTCACTTCAGACCTAGATACATGCTATTTCGACGTAAATTCACTAGACCAACTCGACAGTCGGCTAAATCCCATCCATTCACTGTGGATGTCCCCAGATGCCGGAGAGTTTTCTACTCAAATAGCTTCTTTTCATCGTGCTGCTGGCCGCTGGAACTCCCTCCCTGCCCATTGTTTCCCCGACAGTACTGACATGCAGAAATTTAAAATTAATGTAAACAGATATCTCGCTGCACAAATCCCAGTTTAGGTTGACCCCCCAACCTTCTCCCCTTTTCTTTCTTCTCAGTAGCCCCTTACGTCTACAGTGACGGCCTGCCTTGTTTGCGGTGAACTACGTTAAAAAAAAAGAGAAAAAAAGTAAGTGGTCGGGTGTACTTCTTAACTCTACTTTGTTTTGCTGAAACATTTTTAACTATCAAAC
The DNA here is from genome assembly GCA_963556195.1 of Sepiola atlantica. Lineage (NCBI taxonomy): Eukaryota > Metazoa > Mollusca > Cephalopoda > Sepiida > Sepiolidae > Sepiola > Sepiola atlantica. Next base: position 180,965,485 of record OY744518.1, read on the forward strand.
TAAGCCATGAAAAAATTTTTACACATTTAAACATAGAAAAATTAAATAAAGAGAAGAAATATTTCGCAAGTATTTAGATGAAGATTGGTTTGTATTATTTGGATTATTCGGACTACTATTCTCATCTTGGATGTTTTTCTCACAATGCTTCAGCCGATGTAACCTTCTTATGGTGCATCTTGTCGAACTCTATACGGAATTTCGAACTGAGCCTTTTATTTAATCCCTGGGGTAGATTGTTCTCGTTCCGTCAGCTATGCCCGTGTAGAAGTCTTAAGTATTTTTTATGTTATTGTTACTTAGTATCGCCTGTAGTGATGATTGAAGCTTCAACCTTAAGAAGACTGCTTTTTAGTACTGATTTTTTTTAACATCTTTATCAGTTGCGCCACGTGTCCATCCACAGGTCGGAGGTTACATCGGCCGAGACGTTGTGAGGATAGCATCCAAATGAGAATAGTAGCCCGAATGACTCAAATAATACAGAAAGAACAAACTTCACTTTGTGTGTACGGTTTAAAAGATAAAATAATCTGCTTTAGTCTTGATTGGTCCTAAAGCCAGGGTGTAGTGTTTAGATTGAAAATCGGTCACTATCAAGGCATGCTAGTTCCAATGTTATTTTGTTTTAAAAATTCCTTAGGGTAAGGTGATTTATAATTGCTATAAGTGTTGAGCTCACAATTAGAAAAGACATACGGACCATATATATATATATATATATATATATATACATATATATATATATATATGATATAATTCTACAGTGCTCAATACATGGGCTTAGTAGTAAAATCAAAATATATTTATGGCAAGTAAGCTACACAGAAATATCTATGTTTCAGTAATATTAATAATATAACATAGCATCCCCCCTAAAGAACAGGACATTTTGATTTCGACTAACATTGTATATTTTTACACATACACACACTCGCGCATAAACCGCGGCCCAGCAAACAAGTCAGTCAGTATCACTCGCTCGTCAAATTTGTATATATATATATATATATATATATATATATATATATATATATATATATAAATACATGTGTGTATATATATATATGTGTGTATATATATGTATATATGTATATATACATATGTTTATATAAATATATACATATGTGTAGATGTATATATATATATGTGTATATATATATGTGTATATATGTGTGTATGTGTATATATATATGTGTGTATATGTATATATATATATATATATGTGTGTGTATATATATATGTGTGTATATGTATATATATATATGTGTGTATATGTGTGTATATGTATATATATATGTGTGTATATGTATATATATATGTGTGTGTATATGTATGTATATACATGTGTGTATATGTGTTTATATATATGTGTGCATATATCTATATATATGTGTGCATATATATATATATGTGTATATGTATATATGTTTATATATATGTGTGTATATGTATATATATATGTATGTATATATATATATGTGTGTATATATGTATATATATATGTGTGTATATATGTATATATATATGTGTGTATATATGTATATATATATGTGTGTATATATGTATATATGTGTGTATATATGTATATATATATATGTGTATATATATATATGTATATGTATATATATATATGTGTATATATATATATATGTGTGTGTATATATGTATATATATATATGTGTATATATATATATATGTATATATATATATATGTATATATATATATGTGTATATATATATATATATGTATATATATATATATATATATATATATATATATTAGCGTTCCCGTGTACCGACGTTACTCGGGAAAGTAAATTAACTCCAGAAATTCCATGTTCAACTTTGAACTATTAAATTATTTGCTTCTTATGATTATCCGGCGGGAACACACACCTCACAAGTTTAAAAGAAGATCTCCGGAATTTTCTGTACATTTGGGTCTGTGTAACCTGTTATTAATATTAGTATTTTCACAAATAGCATGTTTTTTTAAGTCGAAACCAGTTTGCTAAGCAGTCGAAACCAGTTTGCTAAGCAGTCGAAACCATTGTCCCTGTAGATACCTCTCTCGTTCATTTGACTCTGAATCTCGACTTTCAGTTTTGATGAAACAAGCAGTCAGTCTCCTTTTGAGACTGCTTATTACGTTCTGCTCTTATTTAAGCGGTAAAATAGTAAATATGTACCTGTCTCAAGAAATTCTACTGATGAAAGTGACAAGAGGGGGGATTATAAAAGGAGAGAATAATACAGAAATGAAAAGGTACGATTCCTATTTATGTAAGCTACTCTGACCCGTATAATCGTTTCGTAGTTTCTTTTCTGTTGTGTTAGTGAAATGCTGAAACAGATTTGCACATGAACCTTTGAGTACTGATCTATAAGTGTAACAGAAACAGGGGAAATTTCACTTTATTGGATTTGTAGCGCAGGTTTAATCAGTAAACACCCTGTGTAATGGAGGAGAGAAGTTAATTGGTTTCTTGATTAAAATATAAAGGACATGAACTAAATCAACCGAACAAAGAAAGGGTAATGGTATGTTTGACTACTAACCCTAATCTAACCCTAACCCTACCACACCCATCTTTTGGGGGGCGATTACATGTAAACAGCCTGAAAAAACATCCGAAAACGCGAAATAAACAAATAATAAATGGTTTAGATTTTAGAACGGTGGATAACTGTTTTATATAAATTTAACGTAAAATGATCACCCACTTCCTGTCCATTTAGCTGTAAATGCAGACGCGTTACAATTTTTTTTTAGTTTTTCTTTCGAAAATATTTTTAAACCAATTTCTGAATTGTATCCGGTTTCCGAAAAAAAATAATCTTCACTTTCGGCTACATCACTCATTTCTACTTCTTTTTAGGGTTAGGTTAGGGTTTGTTTAAAGTTAGGTTCACTACTTAAGAAATAGAAACAGTCACTCCTCCATTTGTGTTTATGTACATGTTTTGAATTATTTTTAAAGCAGAAAAAAAAGATAAACTATCACCCCCCCCTTCACAAATATTTTCTACACTATTTTTTTAATTTATTCTACGATAAAATACTACGTATTTTCCACGCTTTAATGTATTGTAAAAATAATCCACCCAACTAAGAAATGTGTGATAGTAAAAACTTAGCAAACATGTAGATTAGATGACAGATAAGTTTATTCGAAAAAGCGATATGACATGCTGAGCGTATTGGAGTTAAAATTGGGTGGCCCGTTTTATGCCCGTCACTGCACACAACCAATCACAATCAAGGATTTGTCTCACGTGACTCAAATTGACCAATTAACCGCAACCATTTTAAATGAAAGATAATCGTCTGCATAGAATATTAAAAAAACATTTCTCCGTCTACTCTGAGTATTTGCCGACTTTGTAAAATTTTTTTCGATTTATTTTTATTTTTTTGTTTACTTTAAAAAAAATAACGTGTGTAGAAGGTTGCGTGTTCATATCACGTCGGGGTCACCAATGTTCGGATCGAGGGTTGTGTCCCCCGATTATTTACGTGTTCGTATAATCAAGCAATTGTTGCATGCAAAGACAGAGTAATAATTAACAAACAAAATGAAGTAGTTCAAATAACGTTTATTGAACGTGTGTGTACGTGGAATGATGAAGTGTGTGATGTATGCATGTGTGTCGATGGAAAAACAGTTCTTGAAAAAGGTATAAGAAGAAATGAATCCGGCGAGAGGAAAGTCTTTGAAAGCCGTACACAAAGAAAAAGAGTTGAGAACTCTTACCGTTGCTTGACCACGTGTGTTGGTAGTTGTTATGCTGGGACCAGTTCAAGAGAAAAGCGTGAGACGAAGCGCTAGTGTATTAGCGTCGTTCTGCCGAGGCCAATACACGTGAAAGTGTAGTATCTATTCTGACACTATACTTTATCTTTTCTGCCATTAGTCAGTGAAGAGAAATCCTTCTAGATTGTGGCAATTATTATTGTTGTCCCAATCCGAAGTGCCCCTTTATTGAGAGATGAATTTTCCTCACATTAAAAACCGACCTGGTGCCTAACTCTGCACTCGATTTCAATATTTGCCGATCTTACAATATATATTTTTCGTTTCTTGTTTTTTTGTTTCAAAATTCTATAATATATTTCTAAAAACGTTTTCTTAAGGATGTGTACGCCTCTTCCAATTCATATAAGCGTAACCGCGCCAATAGACACATCTAAAATGTTCACTTTTTTCAAAATCGTCAACGAGATAAGACGCAAGTTATCCCCTTGGAACCAGGTGTGGATTTACTTGCGATTTTAACACCAGTAAGATGAGGAAGAAAAAAGAAAGAAAGTAAATAACTCTTCAGTAAGGTGGTCTCACGGCGAAAGTCTCAGAGACATATATGTATGAAAGATGATTTTATTAATTTTATAAATATATATATATTTTTTTTTTAAATAACGTTTCTTGTTTTTTTTTGTCAAACTTCTATAATATATTTTTTCTGTTCGGTTTATTTTATTTTTATTTTATAGCTATACATGCTAACTTGTTGTTTTCAGTTATATTTTGATTTCTTAAACAATTCCAATATATATAAATTCATTGTGTTATTTAAACATGTTGTCTCAGTCAAGAATGGATTTCTACTTCACTGATCGGGGCAGATAAGATAAAGTATAGCATACTAAATTTTAATGTTAATTCCATTTTAAAAGGTAAAAATAAATGAAAATAGGCCGAAAAAGAATAATTTTTGTAAAATCGGTAAATATTTTAATCGAGGGCAGAGTTAAAGGCGGGCAGTGGCGGGCATGAAAAGCTCTGCCGGTTAAAATCAATTTAGTATTAGGTATTAAATCTGAACAAAAACACTTTTAAACTGAGTAAATATGCAAGTGTGATCGGTTTATTTCCTAGATGACGACATGTTTCATCGGATCCGGTTTGATGAAAATAAGTAAAGTCTGTTGGTGACTTATATAAAGAATAATGTAAATAAAAATATGTATAAATAAAAGTATTGGTTTAAAAACACAATTCTTGTATTTTTGTCACACAACTTTATTTAAAAAACACTGAAAATATTTTAAAGTCTTAAAGTTTCGTATTTCTTCTATATTTTAGTATCACAGAAATTTGAGTATCCACTTTTCTTAAACAAATAATTTCATAAATATTTAAATAAGTAATATGTATTAGTTTAAATTCTATGGAGAAACCAAGTTCTATTATAGGTGTTCTTATTAGGAAAATCGTATATGATGTATAAAATGCGAAGTGAAATTAAAAAGAAACAGTCAATATGTATAAGCAGTAATAATAAAGCGAGTATTTTAATATTCTGAGATAAGCGGTGTTCTTATTATTATGCCATGGACAATTAGTACTCGGTGAATCTGGTAGCGAGAGGAGTATTGATTTACTCCTCTCCAGAAGTTAGGCACTAGGCTAGTTTTTATCTTACTCCCACAAGTAAGATGTGACCCAAGGTCGGGTCGGGAAAGTGGGGTTTAAAAATTGCCCTGGGCAGCCCCGTCGGCATTCCCCGGTAGGGGCGCCTCAGACAGTAAGCAATAAACTTACTCCTCCCCAAAGAGGGGAGGCAAAGCCTGGGAGGGTGGATCTCCTAGAACTGCACAGGACAGACCCATAGACCGGCGTAAATCAAGACCCGAAGGCCAAGACAATATATCCCCCACCAATTCTGATGGTAAAATACGATTTATCATTTATTATAAAAAAATGAAAACATCAAACTATGTTGTTAAAAATAACACTTCCCAAACCCAAAATACATTAGGAAGAACCAATGTAATATATCAGTTCCAATGCCCTATGGGAGAATGTATCTCCGACACCAATAAAAAAACTAATTCTTACATAGGTTTCACTTCCACAACACTATCCCGAAGACTCACCCTACATCTCTCCGACACTAGCTCTATATGCCAACACCTAAAAAAACATAATTGCACCCCCTCCCAATATAGAAACATCATTTTTGCGATCGAGCACTTTATTAGAAAATTGTTTGCATCATTCTACCTCTCAAGAACGTACCCGCTTCCTGATGAACATCTTCTACTTATACAAGAGTCAGATAATTCTAAGATGCCACATCTCGAGACATTCTGCTTAGATTACTCTTTCCTACTTTGACAGAGTAGAAAATAGACTTCGCAATCTAATAGGGGATTATATATTCTGTTCTCTACAGCCCCTTTTCTCAAAGAATAGACGTTGTTAGTCTTTCTCTACTCTATCGTTACTTCCATGGAAGATACTCGACTGAGCTTCAATCTCTGTTTTCTCTTGGTAAGACATCCACAGCAAGAACTCGTCTTCCTATCACAACTGAAAATTACATTCCTTTCTTTCACCCTATGCCTAGCGTTAGGTGGAATTCTTAAGAATGCCCATCCGTGGAACGCATTACCACGAGACTGCTCCCCCGAACACTACAACATGGTTCTCTTCAAATCGAATGTCACCAAATACTTGTCATAAACCGTCCCCAGAAGTAATCAAACCTTGTTCATTCCATTCATCATTTTCAAACCTTTCCATTTTTTTATAGATTGAGTTTCTCAAAATATCTGGCAATAACTTCCGCAGCAGCAAAGCCCGTTCCAATAACAAGAGATACCTTGACGCGTGTCATCGCGGCAGGCATAGTGCAAAGATTGATGTTGATCAGCATGTGTTAAACTTTTCTGATGTCATTTTTTCTCACACGAAAAAAAATCAGAGGTTTCGATATGTTTAGTCCCTGGAATTGATGGGATTGATAGAAAGAGAATATTTGCGAAATTTAAAGTATTGCAGTCCCAACTTAGCAATCATGAGCCTACGTCGAATAATTATTTTCTTTCCATGAAGGCGTAGTTAGCTGAACTGGCGCATAAGTTCGCTAATTCTCCCATCAATTCTCGAGAATTTGCCTGCGACAAAATTCATTACCATGCTGCCCAACTTCTAAAGGCTAATAAAGATATTTATATCAACAAGCCAGATAGGGGTGCCGGTGTGGTAATTCTTAACACCAAGGAGTAAACCGATAAAATGTCTGATTTTTTCAGTGACAATAATAAATTTAAAAAGCTTGGTGACGTATCAACCGATAATACTATGAGCACTGAAGTAAAACTTCAAAAATGTTTCCTTCAATTCCATAGAAAGAAATTTCTGAATAAGGATACTTACGACTGGGTTCATCTGAAACTCCCCTTCATTGGTGCTATCAGTCAAGGTTTTGCTGAACAAAATTTCGTCTAGAGTATCTCGCTGCTTTTATGCGGTACAGTCCCGTGTGACAATTGGTACCAGAACCGCGTTCCCTTCCTTTTTCAAAGATGTAGTTCTTACACTGAAAAAGAGTTTAGTTATATATAAATCAAAACATCAGTGTGAAGCTGATTATGTGGGTAGTACTCTTCAACATTTTGAGGTCAGAGTGTCACAACATGTCCCTGCGTGTTATCACAAGACAGCACAGTGTGTGATGATGCGTACTCTGATGGTTGCTTCCGCATAGTGTACAAGGATCACTCAATACACGACCTCGGTGTATTGGATGCGGTAAGCGTAACCATGTGGTAGCCCTCTCACTGCATGCAAAAAGAGCTGTCACACAAGCTAGACTCATTCAAAGAGATCTAAAGAAAAACGCCTTTCTCTTCGTTAATATATTTTCTATTCTGCTTTTTACTACTTTCCAGCAATATTTTTCTCATTGTTCGTAGGATTTGGGCGATATTTGTTCGTTTTTTTTTCTTCAGTTTCCTATTTTTCTCTAAAGGTAACTTTGACGTAACATTTTGAAAATGTGTCGATCAAAAGGCGCCTCGAGTTTTAGGTTTTAGTCGAATTTATGTATATATATATATATATATATATATATATATATATATATATATATATATATATAAATAAATGTGTGAAAAATATTCTTTATGAATACCAACCTCTCCCAATTGAAAGCTCGATGATTGTCAACATGTAGCAACAGAGCATATATAAATAAACAAGATTTAATGACATTCCGAAAGTCTAGATTGTGACTTACGAGTCACTTTTTCAAAACAAACGCTTTAGGTATAATTACGGTTCCGTTTCTATTACCAGAAGACCAACCAACGCGTGTATGTCAATATTGGATTCTACCTCTCTGAAATGATCAGACAGCCCCACAGTTCTCAATGAAAAAAATACATTGCGATTGATATATATATATATATATATATATATATATATATATATGTGTGTGTATATATAAGTGTATCCATATATATATATACATACATATATATATGTGTGTATATATATATATGTGTATATATATATATGTGTGTATATATATACATATTTATGTATATATATGTGTGTATATATATATGTGTGTGTATATATATATGTGTATATATATATGTGTGTATATATATACATATTTATGTATATATGTGTATATATATGTGTGTATACATATGTGTGTATATATATGTCTGTATATATGTGTGTATATATATATGTGTGTATATATATGCATATATATATATATATACATGAATGTGTTATCTCTATATAATCATCATCATCATCATCATCATCATCATATAAACCTATTATTATTCTTTATTATTATGTGGAAGTAAAGAGATCTCTTTCTCTCTCTCTCTCTCTCTATATATATATACATATATATATATATATATAATATGTACGGTAATGATATTTATGTGTATATATAATATATACGTTTATATATATATATCATACATATGTTTATATATTATATATATTGTTATAATATATATATATATTTATATATCGCTTTAAAAGAAAATATATTCATATATATATATATATATATATATATATATATATATATATATATATATATATATATATATATATGTATACTATATATTTATATATCAAGATATATATATATATACTATATATATGTGTGTAGATATTATATAATATATATTAGATATGTGTTTACATACTATCATATATATGTATATATAATATGTGTTTGTATGGAATAATATATCTATTAGATACGTGTTTATACAATGTAATATATATTTATATATATATGCATATAATATATATGTTTATATAATATATATGTCTATGTAATATATATAAATAAATTCTAATAATATTTATTTTAATGTAATATATATGTAATAAACATGTTTACATGATATATGTTTATATAATATATATATATATATATATTTATATATATAATATATATTTTAAATTACATATAATGCATATGTTTATATAATATACATATATATATATTTATATATATACAAAATTTAAAAACATATATAATGTAAATATTTATATAACATAAATATATACTTATATATATATATTATATTAAATTATATATTATATGAATGTTTATATTATATATATATATTTATATATGTACATATAAATATATTTATATATATATTTATATATAGAATATATATGATTATAATGTATATTTCTGCATCTAATATATATGTGTATCAAATATATATATTATATACATAATATACATATATATACATATCAACTATATATGTTTATATGTTATATATGTATTAATATACATATATAATATACATATATATGTATATTATATATATCATTTATTTATAATAAATGTATATATATTTGTTTTATATATAATATATATGTATATAAACTATAGATATAATATATATATCTTATATATATATATGTTATATAAAAAATATATTAGATGGCTATGTAATATAAACATATATATAATATTTAAATATATTATATATATGTATATTATATACACATCTATAGTATAAATATAAGTTATATAAGCATAGTATATATATTATATAAACAGATATAATATATATATAATATCAACATATATTATATATATAAATATATATCATGTAAACATATCTTATAAATATATAAATATATATTATATAAACATATATTATATAACCATATATTATATAAGCATATAATATATATATATATATATATATCATAAACATATATTATATATATATATATGTATTTGATAGGATCATATATATTATGTACATATATATATATATACATATATATATATATATATATTAAAAAAATATTATATAGAAAAATATTATATAAAAATATATTATATAGAAAAATATTATATATAAACATATATATCAGAAATTAATATTTTTAACATATTATATATACATATATTATATCCATACATATATATATATATATATATATATATATATATATTATGTACATTTTATATATTTATACATATATATATGTATATATATTTATATATATATATAATATATGAAAATATATATTTATTCATATACTTATGTATTAATATATGTATATATATTATATATATTTGTATATATATTATATTTATATATATGTTTATATATTTATGTATTATATATATAACATATACTGTATAAATAAATATATATTATATATATTACATATATAAATAAATTCGTAATTATATATGTTATATATATATATATATTATGAATATTTATTAATATATGTATATATTATATATTATATATACATATATATATTATATGTATATTTTATATGTACATATATTATATATATGTTATATATATCATATATATATTGTACATATTTCATATATATGTTATATAATGTATATATTTATAGATTTCTATATATTATAGATTTATATATTTATGTATATTATAGATTTTTATTTTATATATATAATACATATATATATATTATATAACATTTTTATATATCATATATACACATATTATATATATTTTATATGTATTATGTATTTATATATCATATATACATATATTATATTTATATGTATATTTTATATATACCTATATTATATATATATATTATATATATATATATATTTATTATATTTTATATTTTTATATATTCATATATATTATATATATATTATATATATATTATATAGTTATATATTCATATATTTGTATATATTATATATGTAGTTATTATATATATTATATTATATATATAGTGTATATAAAATATATATATATATATATATATAATATATAATATATATTATGTGGCTGGATGTAAAAGACAAAAAGTAAAAAGAAATTAAATACAGGAATTATATATATATAATATATATATAATATATGAATAATATATATATATATATATATATATATATATACATATATATATATTTATATTTTATATATATATATTTATATTTTATATATATATATATATATTATAGTTAGATGATATATATGTTATAATTATATGACGTGTATATATGTTATATTATATATATATTATATATATATATTATATATATGTATTACATTATATATATTATATATAAATTGTACTATACATACAGTATTTATATTTTATATGTTTATATATATATATTGTGTATACATGATATATATATATATGTATATTGTATATATATTATAAATAGATCATTTATATATATTATATATAAAGTATATATGATGTATATAATATATATATATATGTGTATATTGTATATATATTATATGTACATCATTTATATATAAACTATATATCATGTATATTATATATATATATATATATATATATATATATATATATATATATATATATATATATATATATATGTGTGTGTGTGTGTGATTGAGCGTCTGTGTGTATTTATGAATTAAAACAAAAGAAAAACAAATTAAATACAAAAAAATCATAAAAAAACATTTTACTCGTATTTCTTGAAAAGTTTGTTTTTCTGAAGGAAACCGGTGATATCTATTGTTTATTGATAATTCATTCTTGTATTTAATTTGTTTTTCATTTTGTATTTTTCAAACATCCTCATTTCATGGCATTTACTTTCATCATATATCGCACATGTTATTGTCACACTACACACATATATATATATACATATATATGTATATATATATATATATATATATATATATATATATATATATATATATATGGTATGAAAATCTATCTATGACCAGTTAGCTACACATGGGCATCCATGCTGGAATTAAACATTGACGCCTATGTGTAGCTTACTTGCTATAGATATATGTTCATACTACTTCAACTAAACTTTACTAAGGTATTTAGCACCGCTGAAGTAAATTGTGAAAATACACACCATATTATATCACCTTTTAAAATATATAGTAATCCACAGACGTATTGTTTCGCTGTATCACAGTTTTTCAATGTGTCTAGAAAAGCAAATACTTCAAGCTGAGATCAAAACACAAACATCTCTTCCGGAATATATATATATATATATATATATATATATATATATATATATACGTGTATTTGTGTGAACGAAAGTATTTTAACAGATATGTTCATTCATAGATATTGTGCATTTTTGTTGTATATGATAATGGTAAAAATGCATGTTGCAGTCTTGTGTTTTGATTTTGAGCCTGAATATTTAATTGATCGACTATTTTCCTTCTTTTTAATCTCTTTCATCTGAGTAGTTTTTTGTTTTTTTTCAAATATCATTGCGTATGTGTTTGTGTGTTCGTGTTAAGAGTAATAACGTCGCACAACAACAACAGCGCACACATCACCGTATCGAATCATGACGCTGTTCGATATGCGTATGCGCGTCTACATGTGTGTATGGATGTACGCACTTTTTCAGAGCCTCGCTTTCGTTTGTCATCCGGGCAACTTGAGTTTCTTACCATCGGACAAAGTGCTGGCCTACTGAACGAACGTACGGTTGGCTGTTACGCCACAATGCAACGGGTCATAACTAAAGAGTCACTACGGGTAGCCGCACAGTGATACGCAATGGTGATACAATTCGCTCAATTGATGAGAGGAGAGTTGAATTGAAGAAGAAGAAAAAAAGAAATCTCCAAAAAACCCTTTCGGGTAACCAAATATCTCCAGAAAAATTCTAAAAAAAAATTCAAAAAAAAAAAAAATCAAAAAAAAAAAAAAAAAAAAGTAGAAACATAAAAAACAAAAAAAAAAGGAAATCTATATATTTCCATATATATACACCTATATATATATAAAAAAAAATAATACGGTTAAAACGGACTTCGACAATTTGGATAAAGAAAGGTTAGAGGAAAAACCGTATATATATAAAATTTATATAATATATAAATATATATTATATACATTATATATATATATATTTCTCTCTCCTTTCTATCTCTTTGCCTTTCTTCTTCTCTATCTCTCTTCCCCCCTCTCTCTCTCTTTCTCTCTCTCTATCTAGATCCCAGAAAAAAAAACAAAAAATAAAAAAAAATTATAAAAAGCATTAAAGAAAAAGGACTCGTTTTTCTTGCTTTGGAGGCCAATACCCAGAACAGAAGAGTAAATTAAAAATTAAATAAATTCATACCCAAAAATTTATGAAAGACACAGAGACATAATAAAGAGACACAGCAAAAAATTTGAAAAAAAAAAAAAAAAAATAGCGAACAAAAAAATTAAAAGAAAAAAATATAGAGACACAGAGAGAAAATAAAAACAAACAAAAAAAAAGACGAGAAAAAATCATTTGAGTATCACCAAATATAAAAATATATATTTTTAAATAAAAAAATATATATATACATATATATATCAAACGACAAAAAAAATTGATATTTTATGTATAAAAAAATCCTGTGCGTGGCTACTCATGAAACATAACGGATAAAAATAATTCCCTAGTTTATTATTATTTTTAAACCCCCAAGATAAAAAAAAAATTAAAAATAATAATAACAATACCCAAGGAGTGAAACATCAAATTAAAAATAACTGTCAGTACAAATTACCACCTGACAATTAAAGAAAATCTACAGTCCAGAAGGAATTAAATACACCCTTGGAATGAAGCCTATTCGAGAAGGAACCACAGCTAACTCGTACCAGTCAGAATAATGATGGCTACCCATCGATGACAAGACACGGATATATATATATGTATATATATACACTTTTACCGTCATCTTAACGCAAGTAATTTACTACTCGTATATATATATATATATATATACATACATATATGCTTTTTTTTAAATATCTCTAAACGATGTATTTTGTCAATCGAGAGGATAAAACACTGAATTAAAAGAACACGAACGGCAAAAATACAATGAAAAGAAAAATGACCGTGCGCGAATAAAAGTCATCAACGAACAAGAACTGTGGATATAAAAATCGTCATTTTTGTCGGCACCCCAATACCGGATTACGAAGCTTATGTGAGCGCGTCTGTCATATTTTAGCTTTCTTTCTTTAAAAAAACATCTAAAAACTCTTTCATCCCCTTATTTTTTCCATTGTAATGTCATCTTCATCGTAGTGGACCAGCAAACAGGTGGGTCCATTCTGATTGGATAAGGGGTACTGATTCTTATTCTCTATATCTTCTTAACTATTCTTTTCGTATCTATCTAAATTAGATAAAGCAACACGAATACATTCGAAAACTAGACGAAATTATACACACACACACACACATACATATATATATATATATACATTTAAATATATATATAGATAGATAGTCGTAAGCAATTATGTAATTATCTAAGCAACGAAACGAAACAAAAAAAAATAAATAAACGGTTTAAAAATATAAGAACACAAAAAAAAAACATTATAACACATCTCACACAATACAATATCAAATTATAAAAAGACTAATACGTCCAAGATTTAAGGAGAAAGAATAAAACGGAAAAAAACAAGCTTTAATAAACCGTTTTATAACGATTCGTGTCGTTTGAAATTGTGACGGTAGCAGTTGTACTGTCGGTAGATACAGGAAGATGTATTCTCACGGCCGCAACGAGGCTCAGTGAAAGCCTAATGCAGCGGTTCACGAGAATAAAGCACGGATCAATATGAAAGACTCAGTTTCTATGCTGACTTAGACTAATATTCTCAACGAAGCTACCTTGACTAGATCGAAGCAGATCGCGGTTTTACAAAGGAAATTACTAGCAATATATCTTTCGGATATATTAAATAAACAAAAAACAAAAAAACCTACATAATAAATTAAACGTGTCGAGGAATAACAAATTCAAAATTCTGTATATGTCAGTTTTTCAACTACTGTCTTCATCGTGTAAATAAAAAAGATTGAAAAAAAAAGCGTGTATATACCAAAATTTTATCATGGTATCGAACAACCTAAAACCCCTTTTTAAGAAAACCAAATAATCTATTTCGTCCCCTTTTTCGTAAAGGATATTTCTTCTTTTTAATTTGTTAGGGCCAATGAACGCACTTTAACATTAATTATTATTTATTTCTTTTTTCGTGAAAAACTTTATTTCCGAAAAAAAAGACTTAAAAAAAACCCCCAAAATCCCTTAAACTCGTGACTTTTTTAAAAACTTGTAAACCTTTTTGTGGTTTAAGAGATTTTAAAAGCTGAACCGTAAAAACGAAATGTCAGCCCTTTGATGTGTTGACTTATCTGTATATCTATTGTTGTTCCTTTATTTCCTATGTGAACACCTTTATGACGTATAAAAGTGATTAGAAGAACCAATCTACTGACGTTTACAGAATTTTTTCAATACCATTCTCAAAGATTCCTCACGTATAATACGCAACAATCTTGTTAAAAATAACATTGCTTATTACCTTTGTACAAAACCGTCTGCTTCGATAGCTGCTGCTGCTGTTGGTGTTGTTGTTGAGCACCTCCAAACTTAACTAGTGTACCTACATAAATATATATATATCTATATATGTAGACCTGTAAAAACGCATACACGCATACATATATATTTATATATATACTCTTTATATTTACTTACATATACAAATACACATATATAGAGACCGTGAGACTGATAAATTAGTTAATATATATATATATATATATATATATATATGTTTATATATTGAAAAATCTATAATATATCTATCATTCTAAGCTATATATCTCTCAGACGAACTAAACGGAAAATTTTTAATCCTTAATTAAATAAACATATACATATCTAAACCCTTAAGAATAATAATTTATTAAACTTTATAAAAGGATAACCGTCGTTGTTGTTTTTTAATTAAATCCTAACATATATATTTACATATATTTATATATGAGGATGACTTAATTATTTAAGATATTACTTATACTGTATATAGATTTAGCATTTCAAAGTTAAAAAGCACACAAGGTCTCACACAGGTACATGGCAATTCATTTATGTATCTATAACGATATACCTACGCGTACATTCCATGAATATACATATATGTATATAAAATTTAGGTATAAAAAATATATTTTTACCTAAAGAAAAGGGAAATATTTTAGCAGTAGTGATAATAATATTAATGTATTATATGTAATAATACTCACAAATTTAGATACAGTAAGGCTATATTAAGTGTGTGGGTATCGTTTTGAGAATTAATATATATATATATATATATAGATACATAGATAAGTAAATAGTGAATCTTTATTTTTTGCAATTATACATTATCTAAGAAGAGACGACTCCAACAGCAGCCGCGGTGGCAACAAGCACGTTTCTACTTGAACGAAACTTAACACAACACATGCAAGAATCAAAAAAACGAAAGACAAAGAAAGAAATCAAGAAATTCTAAAACATATATATATATACATAATATATACATATATAGAGAAAGAAGGGCAGGCGCTATAATTCTAGGATTGAAAGCATTTGCCATCATAGAAATTGAATAAAAATTTTCGAAAACCAAAACAAAAAACAAAATCTGAATTACGGGGAAAAAACGCAACACCTTTACAATCTCAGGGGTTTGATTGTTAAAGGCAGCAAGTAGATGTCTGATTGGTGTGCAATGGGTGCCTTGAAATGGCAAGACGCATGAAATAATACCAAAACCATAATTATAGAAAAGAAGTAGGTTTTTGGTACTTACAAAGAGATATATATATATATATATATAAATATATATTTATTATCTTTATTGATTAAAAAAGGACCAGCAACAACAATAAATAAAAACTGAATATATCTAAATATTAGTTAAATTGGTTGGGTTTCAAAAAAGAAAAGAAAATAGAAAAAAAAGGCTATCTTTTTTTTCGTTATTAAATTATATATATATTGTCAGAATTAATAAGTATATCTAACTGAAACATAGTAAATAAAAAAAACCAAGACTACTACTACTACTACTACTCATAAGGAGTAAAAAAAAAATTATTAAAAATAATTTTTTTAATTAAATATTTTTTATTTACAATTTAACTATTGATACGTGATATATTTTTTAATTTAATTTAAGGTAAATTATTTCTTAGTATTTTCGGGACTCCAGCAACGCTACAAATTTGATTGAGTTGCGAAACGAAGACTATACCTGTCACTACTTTTAACTGTTTGCATACTAGAATATCGATACGCGGGAAGCGTGTCCAGATGGAATTAAGGAACTAAACTATTTTCAAATTAATTGAAAAGTTTATATTTTAAACAAAAAACAAAAAATCAAAACAGTTCAAAATACTTTGGGAATTCGTGAAGCTCTGGACATTTTTTACTAATAAAAGTTTTAGGAAAAAAAAAACAGGAAAAAAATATTAATTTGCAGAAAAAATAGAAAATTGATTTAGACATTTTACGACAGTTAATCTCGAAAACTTTTGAAAGAAAACGTATAAAAATCAATTAAAAAAACAAAATAGGACCATTTAAAAAAAAAACAGTCGGAAATTCTAGAAGAATATGAACATCTACATACGAAACAGAAAAGAAAACTTATCCATTAAATATTCTTATTAAAACAAATACATAAATTTAAAAAAACACAAACGTTACTTCTTTTCACCAATAAACTGTGTCATTTTTTACATTTAAATTAGACCAGTAAGTGAAAAGAAAAACTATAACGAGACATTAAGTAAAACAGAGCTCTCCGACTCCCTAAGAACAGAAAAAAACTTATCCAATATGGCCGTTATGTTAACGCGGCCTTTGACTAGCAACAAGTATTTATAGGAACGTGGATAGAAGACCATCGATCTCTACGATACAGAAAAGACCAACCAATAAACCACATACATTACAGCATATAATTTACATTGGATATGCTAGAAGGTAAGTTCAAATACACCTATATAAATAATCTTAACAAATGGTTCAATAAATAAAAATGTACAGGTCTATTTATTATTGCCCCTATTTGTATCAAACAATAGCGATAGATAAAAGTCTGGTAAAGGAGATCGCCAGCTGCCATCAGCGATGATACATAGCTCATCGTAAAAGTATAGAGCACTCAAGGCAGTTGTTAATGCGTATATTAGCTTAAGTATTTCCCTTAAATCGTAATAAGTAATAAGCCAAACTGTTTAAAAACGGTCGGGTATCGATATCAGCTTGAAGTGATTGTTTGTGGCTAGCTACACTAAAGAGCTAGTAAAACTGACTTCATGCCGTTTTCAAACAATTTATGTATATGTGTATATAGATATATATATATGTATATATATACATGTATATGTGTATAGAGATGTATGTATATATGTATATATATATATGTATATATATACATATACATATATATATGCCTGTGTATGTATATATGTATATATACATGAAGATATATATATATATATGTATATATGTATATATACATGAAGATATATATATATATATATATATGCATACATATATATATATATATGCATACATATATATATACAAATATATATACATATATGTATATACATACATATACATATATACATATATGTATACGTACATAAATACATATATGTATGAATATGTACATATATATACATATATATATGTATATATATGCTAGTATATGTGTATATATATGTTAGTATATATGTATATATACATATATATATATGTATGTATATATATACTTATATATGTATGTATATATGTATATATACATATATATATATGTATGTATATATATACTTATATATGTATGTATATATGTATATATACATATATATATATATGTATATATGCATATACATATAGGTATGTATATATATATATGTATATATAAATATACCTATATGTATGTGTATATATAGGGATATATATACATATATGTATGTGTATACTTATATATATATAAATATACATATATGTGTGTGTATATATGTTTATATACATATAAATATGTATATATAGATGTATATATGTATATATACATATGCATATGTATATATATGGATGTATATATGTATACATATATGTATGTATGTATGTATACATATCTATGTATGTATGTATACATATCTATGTATGTATGTATACATATCTATGTATGTATATATATACATATACATGTATGTATATATGTATACATGTATGTATATATGTATACATATCTATGTATATATATGTATCTATACATGTATTTATATATGTATGTATATATGTATTTATATATGTATGTATACATGTATATATATGTATGTATACATATGTATATGTATACATATATATATGTATATGTATACATATATATATGTATATGTATACATATATATATGTACATGTATGCATATATATATATGTATATATATACGTATATATATGTATATATATACGTATGTATATATATGTATGTATATTTATAGGCGTATATATGTATGTATATATGTATGTATATATATACGTATGTATATATATGTATGTATATTTATAGGCGTATATATATATGTATACGTATGTATGTATATATATGAATGTATAGGCGTATATATATGTATGTATATATATGAATGTATAGGCGTATATATATATATATATATTTATATATATAAGAATGTATAGGCATATAAACATATGTGAATGTATAGGCATATGTATATATATACATACATATATGTATATATATATGTATATATGTGTATGTATGTATGAATTTATAGGCATATGTATGTATATATATAGAGAGAGAGATATGTATGTATATAGAGAACTGTATCGGCATATGTATATATATGTAGATACATATGTATATATATACATATTAATATGAAGATATATATATATATATGTAGATATATATATATACATATACATATATGTAGATACATATACATATATATGTATATATGTAGATATATAAATATACGTATATATGTATATAAATATATTTATGTATATATATATATTTATGTATATATATATATTTATGTATATATATATGTATGTATATATATGTATATATGTATTATATGTATATATGTATGTATATATATGTATATATGTATGTATATGTATATATGTATGTATATATATGTATATATATGTATATATATATATTTATATGTATATATATACATACATGTATGTATATATATACATACATGTATATATATATACATATATGTATATATATACATATCTCTATCTCTCTCTCTTTATATATATATATATGTATATATATATGTATGTATATATATATATGTGTATGTATATATATATAATATATATATATATATAATATTACTATTTCATGTATCCACATAAAAGGAGATATAATTTTTTTTGCATTTGTTTTTTTTTTGTTTTACATTTAAGTAAAAAACAAAAATGAAAATGCACAGGTATTTCTATCAACAAGTGTATTAAACAGGTAAAGTATATGAAAAATTAGTCGCCTAACATTTGAATGCAATAACGGATATAAATATATATAAAAGAGAGAAAGAGATATGTGTATATACGTGAGTATACGCTTACATATGTATATTAATATTTGTATATATGCATATATGTACATATTTAAGTGTATATATGCATATTTATATATATATTTATACATGCATATATTAATCGATATGTGTGTATATATACATATATTTATTGATATATTTTTATATATACATGTGTATTATATCAATATATATTTACACATATTTATACATGCATATTTTATTTATTACACGAATTAAGTTATGAATATACATCTTTATATACACACATCTATATATAATTTTAATATGTATTTAGAAACATATACGCATATAAATGTATATTTCATACATGTATATATGTATATCTATATGTATATGCGAAAACATATAAATATATAAGTTTATAAAATCTATATAAATATATGTAAATACCCATATGTTAATATATATATCTAGATATATGAATAATTATCTTTATATATTATAATAATTCATTTTAAATAGATTAGTACATTGGACAATGTGTTTGGTTTATTCTATAATTATTATATTGTTCGTTTTTATCGTTCAAATTTTCATCTTTGACCACAAAAAAAGTTATTGAATATATGTGTTAATTTTTTTTTATTATTACAATGTACGCGTTTTATGTATTTTTTCTTTTTAACAACGGAACAAATGAGTAAAACATCCTGA
>OY744518.1:180991886-181019386 GCA_963556195.1 Sepiola atlantica
TTCTCCTTCTTCTTCTCCTTCTTCGTCTTCTTGTTCTTCTTCTTCTTCTTCTTCTTCTTCTTCTTATTATTATTATTATTATTATTATTATTATTATTATTATTATTATTATTATTATTATTTGCAGCTATGTGCGCCATCCGGATGCAACTATTTAATCATGCTATTATTGCATTTAAAAAGATTAGTTATTTCTCCCTAACTCTTTTTTACTAATGAGTCACTAATTATCAAGGTTAAAAACACTGGAGAATAATTGTAAATGACATGGATAGATTGACACTTGAATGGTGCTGAATAATATCAAGATTAAAAATCTCTTCATACTACCCACGGAAAATAAAAGCCGACCCTGTAAACAGCAGTTCGGGAGAGGAAGCGAGAGTTATAGTACTATCGAAAGTAAAGACAAAGTGCACTTTGTACTTTTTTTTATTTACTTCCTCTCCATTAAGTTAGACACAAGGTCAGGTGTGGGTTTTGATGAAATTGTGTCTGTGGAACTAACTGGATTCGAACCCGGCATACCCGGGTCCTCAGTCTGCGTCGTGCCATACTCTATAGATAGTTAGATAAGTCCATACATCTCTATGAGTCTATCCCTCTCTCCCTCATATATATATATATATATATATATATATATATATATATATATATATATATAGCTCCTTTCCCCCTCTATCTATATATATCTTTTTAGCTGCCTCTTCTATCTATCTTTATCTCTATTCACATGTATCTTCGCTCTTTTTCTCTCTCTTTCTCTCTCACTACCTCTATTTCCGTATCTCTCTCTTCCCTCTCTCTCTCTCTCTTTCTCTCTATTTTCCTTCTCTCCATCTCTATTTTCCTCTCTCTATATATATATATATTTATTTTTATCTCTCCAGTTTCTCCTTATCTCTATCTATCTATCTATCTATCTATCTATCTATCTATCTATCTATCTATCTATCTATCTATCTATCTATCTCTCTCTCTCTCTCTCTCTATATATATATATATATATATATATATAAATACATATATATATATATATATATATATATATAAATACATATATATATATATATATATATATATATAAATACATATATATATATATATATATATATATTCCCCTCCTCTCTCTCTCTCTCTCTCTCTCTATCTATCTATCTCTTTCTATTTAACTCTATATCATCGTTAAATGCTCAGATATTTATTTTAATTGCGTTCAGGCGTCTCTAAAATGTTTGTCTGTCGCCGTCTGAAATATAGGGAGAGGAAATGAAAGTGAAAGTATGTTTTCTTTTAACCAAAATATGAATACCAATACTGATTGAACCGAAAAAAATCTACTAATAATCAGAGAAGTATCCAATCTTAATGACATTTTCAGTATTTATTAATTGATAAATAGATGTTAATATAAAGTATTTATTTTATTAAAATAAAAATAAACTATAAATATTTTTGTCATTTAAATTACTTTGAACATTTTCTCTAATTTAAAGATGAAATACGTCTTATTATCATAATCATCATCATTATCTAGTCCTGGTGGTGTCACGGATCCTCCTGACTCTCTCACGCCATCTC
Source organism: Sepiola atlantica (assembly GCA_963556195.1). Taxonomy (NCBI): domain Eukaryota; kingdom Metazoa; phylum Mollusca; class Cephalopoda; order Sepiida; family Sepiolidae; genus Sepiola; species Sepiola atlantica. The sequence continues at coordinate 180,993,468 of OY744518.1, forward strand.
GCTCTATCCTCCTGGTAGATCTTCATAAGTGAATTGTGCGTCTTCTTCTAGTTGTTTGATGTAGGTTCTGTGTTCGCATCCACAGAAGAACATCGCTGATGATTTGATCTTTAACCCTCGAGCAATGTTCAGCAAATCTGTTTTTTCTTTCTCTGATCAGGGCTAAAATATGAGGAAGGTGTCTATAGAGTTGCTCTACCCATAGTCGGAACTAAGTGCTCACTTTTACAAAAAGGATAACATCAGCGCTGGGGTAGAAAATGCTACTTAAATATTGGAAATTTAAATGTAAAAAGCTGCTTAAAATACTAGCTACCTTAAAAAATCAGGGATATTTTTTGGTTATAAAAACAAAAATTACTTTCACTTTCATTGTCCGTCCTTATTGAAAAGGCGTTTCCGTCGTTCTACCAGACCTCAGTTTGAGTTAGCTTTTTTAATGCGGAAACGCGTCGATCGAATCGACCCACCTTTAGAATATACGTTCTTGATTTAATGGCTTTCTTATAGATCTGTCGCATATGAACAAAAATAAAACAATAAAATTACAAATGAATAATCCCAGGTAATTACTCATTTAAACAATTTTATTTGCATACCATTGAGTCACCATTTACCAAGGCCAAAAGTCGCTCGAGGATAAGAGTTAATGAGATCTTCAGTTGGATGGTGATGAATAATACTATGAGAGGATTAGAAACGATGTGTGAAATGGACAAAAAGTTGATTACTTAAACGGACAGCTCGACAAGTATTTGTTGACATTGGACTTGAAGACGACCATGTTGAAGTCTGCATGGAAGCAGTCTCGTAGCAATGTGTTCTACAGATGGGTAGTTCTTGGAAATTAAAAAAAAATAAGCATACGGTGTCACCAGGAAGAAACTTGTTGTTACTCAGACTCCAGGGAACACCACCGGTTATTATCAGTGGGCAATCACTGATGACGGTCTGTGTGAGAACTCCTAGTGAGTAGGTAATAATAATAATAATAATAATAATAATAATAATAATAATAATAATAATAATAATAATAATATAACTCAAACAAAATGGTCGTTAAAACTCAAGGAGGGTGGAAAGACCGAAGAGAGATAGTGCCATCTAGATCTACATCGAGAGAAATGGTGCATGAGAACACCTAGGTATAGCTATGGAAAGTATATGTAACACGATCAGAACAAACTACATAAAACAGGCAAGATATACATTACATAGGAAAACAGTAAATGTAAACTTTATGGACAAGGAAACGAAACAGTAAACCACGTCATACGTAAATGCAGCAAACTATCCTCAAGCGAATACAAAAGCAGACATGACTGGGTCGACGAAGGTATCCACTACGAAGTATGCAATGAATGCACTTTGAACATACTGGCAAATGGTAGAAGGGCTAAACTGAAGCTAATATTGAAAAATGAAAGGCATACAATTGTCTGAGACATGGAAATACAAATCATTCAAGCAAGAAGAAAACATACGTGCCAAATTGTAGATTTTTCCATCCCAGCAGATCACATGGTGACGACCGGGGAGACAGAAAAACTAAGTAAATACATGGAGCTTACCACCAAACTGGGGGATATGGAACATATCCTCTGTAATATAGAAATAGAAACGAACAAGCTCACCTGAACAAGAAAACCGAACAAATTAACAAGAAAAAAAAAACACCTTCGAAATAGTCATTTTAGCATCGCAAGAAACAGTACAAACGACTTCACTTGGAACATAAAGACAAATGTTACAGGCAACAACTGGTGCAGGTATAAGAAAAACAAAAGATATAAACTTCCCTGGGCTATCGAAATTACAAAAAGACAAACTTATCCAAGCAAGAAGGCCAGACGTGATAATAGTTATTAAGAAAGATAAAAACTGTCAAAAGATAGTATTTCGCCGTCCCAGCAGTTCAACAGGTGAATATAAACGCGACAGAAAACTAAAAACAAAAAAAATACATCGCGTTTCTATTAACTGAGGGATATGGAAAATTAAGAAAAACACTGTAATACTAATAATTGTAGGAGTACTAGGATCAGTTCCGAAAAGCCTGGAAAAAAGACTACGGGAAAGTGAAATCAAAGGGGGGGGGGAACAACATAAAAAGTACGAAACTAATTAAAATAGCTGAAGTATTAAAACAAATCTTTTAGTGCGGAAACCACCCCACATAACCAGGTGACATCGGCCAACCACACGTAAGTTGCGATAGAATAACGCTAACTAAACACAAGAAATATAGAAAGAATATAATGTATATTATATCTGTCAATAATATGACATGTTCTAACGTGTCGAAACATGAACTACTAAAAATCGGCATGAACTTTCCGGACAGCCTGATACTTACGTGGAGTTTCCACAACAGTGATATGTCGCTGATAAGAACCAGTGCTTTCTGTGGATTATGGGTGACTATGGATTCTCGTTCTTTCCATCCTCTCAAAAGTTTCACACCCATTTTCTGTAGTATCCACCGATGTTGCTACAACGGCGTTCTATTATCATAATTATTAGTAGTAGTATTATTTATTTCCCCACGAGAAGTTTTCACACTAGTCATTACCAGCAATTGACATAACAAGTGATGTTCCCTGGGGTCTGAGTGACAACTCTCCGTAGATTTCTAACACTTTCTACCTATTTCGATAACCGTTAAAAATCATTTCACGTTATCGCAAGAGCCGTTTACCATTGATTTCTCGCTGGCAACGACCGCTGGCCTTCTTTTTAATTTGAGTGTCAATAAGCCTCCCCACAGTTTTCTGTTCTTTCTGCACCCTTCCAGTGGATGTCTGGTTGGTGCTCTTCCTCCTCGGTCTTTCCATACTTCTGGACTCTTTGTTGTTGTTGTTGTTGTTGTTGTTGTTATTATCATTATTATTATCATTATTATTGTTATTGTTATTATTATTATTATTATTATTATTATTATTATTATTATTATTATTATCATTATTATTATTATTATTATTATTATTATTAAAAGCTATAACAGCAACAAGAATATACGCCCATGGGGCAATTGTTTAATATTTTGAGAATGCATATAAAAAGGGTTAATTCTCTCGTTCTTTTTTTAATGCCTTTTTATATAAAATGTATACACAAAGTTGTTGTTTATGTACGTATGAAAATAAAACAATAAAATTCAATGGATTACCAAAAGCACAAAACACAGAGATCATCGAAAATAATATTTGATACGATAATCAAGTTAATAGTTACGATAGTTACGATACGGGATTGGTTTCGCTATACAAATTTATCGTACAACGATCACCCATTCCAGAACCGACCGTTCAAATATGTTGTCCTTACTAAGTGATCAGTTCAGTCTTTATTTAGGTAGGAGAAATGGTCACGTGGTATGTAGGGATAAGAGAAATGCCGGTTCTTCAATGGTTGATCGTTTCACGATAAACTTGAATGGCGAAATGACCCATGTAAGTAATAATGCGTTGGCGTTCAATCAGAAGATTATTGGCAGGCTCTTCAACTCTGTCGAAAAACTCAACTCGATGACTCTTCACGCAAAGTCGCATACTACCAAGAAGACCAGTAACACGATTGAACCATTGAACCGTGTAGAAGTTCTGCTGAATCTACCATATAATCCAGGCGTTGATCCATCTGACTACAGTCTATTCTAATCAATGCGGTTCTATATGAATGGTCGCCGATTTGTGCCTTTCGGTTTAGTTCAAAAGGTCTGTCAAGAACTTTTCGATTTTAAGCTAAAGGATTTGTATTTTGACCAGATCTGAAAGCTTGTAGGCCGTTGACACAAGGCCGTGGACAACAATGATCTTTAAGTAAAAGGATAGTTTTCTGCGTTTTAATATATTCTTTCATAATAGATCATTATTTTAACAGGGCGTCAGGTAGTCCTAAGATAGATTACTACTGCCACATCTGGGGAGGTGCCACTCAGCGCACCCCTTCTTACCTTGACAGAATTTAAAATCGACTTCGCAATGTAGTGGGAAGTGATCTCTTCTCTTCTCTACGGTGCCTTTATCACTAAAGAAACGTTGCTAGTCTTTCTCTACTCTTTCGTTATCTCCATAGATGGTGCTCAACTAGGCTTCAATTTTTGGTTCCTCCTTATAAGACAGTCACAGCAAGAACTCGTCTTATTACCATAATTGAAAAGAACTTTCTTTTCTTTTTCCGTGTGCCTAGCGACAGGAGTATTCGCATGAATATAGTTTATTTCCAAGAACTTCCCATCCGTGGAACACCTCACCACGTAACTGCTTTCCAGCAGACTACAATATGGCCGTCATAAAATCTAATGTGAAAAAATACTTTGTCATAAACAGTCTCCATAAGTGTTACACCGGCCGTTCTAACAGAAGAGAAACTACATCGGTTCTCACTATAAATAGTGCGAGTAGACAATCACCAGAGAGAAAAGGACAGTATTGTAACTGTCTAGCCGAGTGCCAATCAGTTTCCTTACCTTTGTACCTTTTATGTTAACACACTTATTATCTTAACCCAACCTCGACTTGACTTCTTCTTTTTACTGTTGGACTACTTCACAACAATAAGTAATCAAACTTTGTCCATTCCATTCATCATTTTCAATCATCTTATAATATTATTCATCATTAGACCGACGATCCCTCCATCACTTTAAACCTTAGCTCGAGTGGCTTTTGACCTTGATAACTGTCTGTTATTTATGATATAAGTCTAATAAAAATCGGAGGCTAGAAAGTTATGTGAGATGTTTATGCTTCATCGGAGACTCTTTTACTCGTTGGCCTTCAGATACTACACTTCATCTTTCTTATTACTGTTGACTAATGGAGAAATCATTCTCAACAATTTTAATTTGGGCCCAATCCAGATAACCCCCCGTTTTGTCGGAGCTGGATTTTTCCTGTATTAAAAATCGATCTTGTGTCTAACTTGGCCTTCGTTGGGCGGCATGTAAGGGGGACTCTTAAAAAAGCAGCCAGGGCCCGAAATACTTTTAAAAAAGAAAAGAAAAGCAGAGTGCTATGTCGAAAAAATTATGAAACTGGGGCTTACACAATTAAAGTCATGGGATTAGAAAGGGCTTTAATTTTGTCTAGTTAATCCTCTGTAATCCTCTTAAAATGATCAAAATGGGCTTAACTGATAGGAATCTACTTAATCTTGTGTAATGTGACTTAGATATAAATATTATTACAATCAGAAATGCAATTGTTTTAAGTAGGGGTCATGCTCACCCGGGTACCCTTACATATATATATATATATATATATATATATATATATATATATATATATATATATATATTTTCTTTGTCGTACAAAACTTTAAAATGGCATTGAAGAGACAATATTTATTACTCATAATGAATTAAGAAATTAAAAAGATGAAAGGGCAGCTGACCGGTTTCGTACCTCGCTCAAAAGAGCCAAATATCGAGGTATCGTATAAAAATATAAAAAAGATGCTATGAGAATTATAGCGAGGGAAAGGGGTAAAGAAAAAAAGAAAGTTCAATCAAATAGAAACAACATTATATATATATATATATATATATATATATATATATATATATATATATATATATATATATATATATATATATGATGAAAATTATGGAAAAAATATCCCAACGTGATGGAAAAGGAAACCCCAACATTATTTATATATTCATTAACATTTCGTTTTTATTTCAAGATTTTCTCAATATGATTGATTTGAAGAAATAACATACAAGTAGAACTTTTGAAAGCAAACGCACTATATATTATTTTAAATATTGCACTTGTATGTTATTTCTTCAAATCAATCATCTTGAGAAAATATTGAAATAAAGACGAAACGTTTATGAATTTATAAATAATTTTTTTTTTCCTTTTTTCATATGTATATATATTTCTAAACCCGGTTTAAATTCTTTGGATTACTACCCTGTGGATGTTTTACCTGGATTATTATATATATATATATATATATATATATATATATATATATATATATATATATTTATATACACACACATATATGTTTTCACAATTCTTTCTGTTATGCTAATTTACCCACGCGTGTATGAACTTTTCAGCTATAAATAACAGTAGGTAATGCTTTTAGGGAAGTCAATATTCCAGTAGACAGCCCTGACAGTCAGACCGAATAGTCTCGCTGACAACCCTTTCAATTGTATATGCTTGTTACTACTGTTCGTTGTTAATATATTTGTTTACTCAGTCCCTCTTTTGTGTCTTGCTTTCTGGCCCCTAACAAAGTCATAACAACTTGACGACGAGGACGCTTAAGGACCCTTAAGCACTCCAGAATGATCCCGTTGAAATTGTCAATATTGGTTGAACATTGGACAAACGACATTCTCTTTTCGTCACACGGTGTTCTACTCAATAATAGACCCCCCACCCACCCCCTAAAAAAAGCAGTGTAACTAAGTTACCCTGAACGTGATCGCGAGACGCTAAATTACAAGAATTCATTTCTCGTACAAATATTATTATAGTTTTTGTTAGAAATCTATTTTTTAAAAAAAGCACTCGTAATTCCCTGAGTAAGAAAGTAAAGTTATTTTTTTCTATTCAAAGAAAAGAACAGTTTTTCACCGCAATTACATTCTAATCCGGTTAATCCTAGAAAAAAGACAGACACACATAGACGAGTCGTGCTCGATTTTCTTAAGTTCCAAGCAAAAAACAATGGATCAACTCCAGCTTGATATACGAAAAGAACGGTTTGAATTTCAAAAGCGAATTGAAGAAGAAAAGTTCGCATTACATAAACAAACGGAAATCAGGCAACAAAATTCGAAGAAATTCTACTTCAAATTCAACAAAAGCAAATAAATTTGCTTGAACTGACATACAGGGTTAAACTCAATGAAATCGAAAATGTATTCTCACCATACACGATCTGGGCTGCAATAGATAATTTTACATATTCTCCGTAAAACAAGCGAACTGACATTTATCGAAGTGATTAAACTTCTTACAGAACTTGTTAGTCCTAAAACTTTACTCTTTCCTAAGAGATGGAAGTGCAGGAATTTAACCAGAAACGCATCGGTTGTGAACAAGGATTGCCACGATTTCAAAATTGTCAGAATTAAATGCGAATAATTTCGAATATCTGATAATTGTTAAGGGACTCGTTTCAGCTAAAGATGCTTAAATTAGACGTAGAGTTCTGAATAAATTAGAAAATAGGCCAAACCTTACTCTCCAACAGATAGCGAAAGACTGAGAGTTTCATAAGCATACGCCCAAAATCGAAACCATCGAAGAATATGGCATAGCACACATAAAAAAAGTGCAACAGATGAAGAAACAATCTAATTCTCCCCTTAAATCAAACCAATCCACAAAGAAACAAGATAAATTTCCCCCTAACCCCTGTTCTAGTTGTATTTTACTACACTGGTATAAGGAATGTCTTTACGGGAATAAGAAATACCTAACTTTTAGCCGTGTTGGGCATAAGATGTCACACAGTTCAACGATAAAAAGAAACGCAAAATTGGATGAACACAACGGAAATACGTGCAAGTACAAATCCTAAATAATAGTATAAATTACAGTTGGATTCTGTGCTAGACTTGACAATTATAAATTTACACACTTGAAAAAAGTTGTGAAAACCATCTTTGCAAAGATCCAATAAAATGGCCCGATCCATGACAGAGGAAAACATCCAGTTTGAGAGAGAATCTCGCTAGGAGGGACGTTAAAACTGAAAACGTTCGTATTAAAGAATATAGAAAATTTATTCGGCACAGACTGGGTGGAGAAATTTAAGTTGTTAGATATGCCAATTAATTAATTTTGCCCAAACTCGAAAATTTGACTACCGAGGCAAAAATAAATAATACAAGATTTAAACTTTTTCTGACAGTTTTTGTTCTGGGGACCTTGATCGGTTTAATAAGATGCCGGCTAAGTTCGACAGATTTCTTGTCAAAAATTGAGTACATTCAATGGACTTTACCGACCGTCTATATGAAAAATAAGTCAAAGGAAATTCGGGTCTGCGCCGACTTCTCGGTGGGGCTTAATACTGTACTCAAAGGCTATCACTACCTTTTACTAATCTCAGAAAAAATTTTTGCGAAATTGCATGGAAGAAGATTTTTTTTCAAAAGTCGACTTCATTGGCGTATGTTTTCCAATACCGGTGGCGGAAGAATGTTCTCAGTTGTTCTTTGTCAACATTCTCTGGTATCTGTAAAATTTTAACAGTGGGTTATAGACATCAATCAATAAACATTTCCCAAGTTTCTTCGGAGTATTTTAAAGGGTTTGTGAGAGCATAACATAGGCACAACCTACTATTTGAGAATTCAAATATTTCAGATTTACATGTAATTTGATCCCTAGTCATTAGACACTAATTAAGCAAGATCATCTGAATTTTGAATTTTTAAAGACTCCTTAAGCTTAAGGCTTAAATTTAGACTTTTTCTTGAATCAAAAGTATTTAATAGATTTTGATCAAAATTGGAATCAGAATTCTAGACATAAGGTTTAATAGCATTATATATTGATTTTAATCATCGTAAGGCGAGATAAAATGGTGCAAAACTGTTCTGCTCAGGGAATTAATTTTACCCGTCCTGTGACGGGTGTTCTAATAGTTAATATATATATAGTCATAACGGAACTGACATCGATCGATAGTTATGATGACACTGGCATAGGTAGCTTGATCAATATGACAAAAGTGACACAGAAGGAAATACTGGCATAGCCTATAATAGACTGGCATAGCTTATAATAGACTGCCATAGCTTATAATAGACTGACATTGCTTATTATAATGCTAGATAGATAGATAGATAGATAGATAGATAGATAGATAGATAGATGTGAATATACTCGATAGATACATGTTTATATCTATAGAAGACAGTGGTAACGTAATATCACTCTCTACTTCGCAATGGTAGTAAAGAGGATCGATCGGTAAACTCGCCTGTATCGCACATATATATTGGCGCATGCGCACGATTGCCTGTATTTAGAACAGAACTGAAAAGTAAAAAAAAAAATCAAATGCCTAATATCTGAACAAAGGCAATTAGATTGAAGACTCAAGCCGACAGCCAGATTAACACGTCATCAGCTGCGAGATTCGTACGAAAACTAAATAGATTGAATACGAACAGAAGAAAAATATATTATCTTTCCGTTTTTAAACATATATAGGTTGTTGCTTGCATGCTTGCTTGCTTGCTTGCTTGCTTTTACGGCATATCAACTCTTTTCGGCTTATTTAATGCTAAGCTGAATCCAGTCAAGTTGGTAAACGTTTATATGCTTCAATTTTTTTTATATCTGCAACATTTAAACTAACTAAATTAACAAGAGCATGCTTGCATCGGAGAGCTTCGCTACATGATTGGGAACAGAACTTTCACCCAGAGGGGCGGGTTTTCAGTTGTGTCAACACATGTTTGTATTAGGTTATACTGAGGTACTTGTTAAATGTATCTTTACAGCTGCATTCGCAGTTGTCAGTCCTCAAGCCTTGACGACGTTAGTTTTATTTCGGGGGGGGGGTCTCGTGAAAGCGTCGTCGTACCTACACACCTGGTTGTCCTAAATTGTCACCCATCTGGTACTGACCAGACTCAACGTTGCTTAACTTCGGTGATCTAACGGGAACTGGTGTGCTAACGTGAAAAAAGACGTATCAAATACGGTACTTCTGCAGTTTACAGACCGTGCTATTTTTTTAGATAGGATTTTCAAGCTGAATTCAATTTTTACGCTATCTTTTATTTATTAAATTGTTAGGTGAAAGTATAGAATAGTTTACAAAGACCCCCCTCCAAATGTTAAGAATGGGTGTCTAAATAATAACGTTATTATTTCAGCACGGTCCGTAAACTGCAGAAGTACCCAAATAGTTATTCTTTGGCCTTTTTGGCTAAGATCAAAACGTAGAATCTGTTTTGATGCTACATTTCAACTGTTCTGTGTTTGGACAGTGAAAAAGAAATCCTTCTAGATTGAGGTAATTTAAATTTTTGTCCTCATCGAGAGTCCACCCTTTTTAAGAGCTGTATTTACTAGTGAAGGCACGATTCCAATATTTTTTCCCGATTCCGATACAATTACCGCTTCTAATTCCGATTCTGATTCTAAAATTTTCTAATCGCCTAAAAAGGTAGAATTTTATTTTTCATTTTTTTGCGGGGAGAGTCTATATCTACTTTTAAATGTAGATATAATTTTCTTTTTAGTTTGACAAACTTCTTAATGGTTTGCCTTTATGTATTGTATCCAAGATTTTGATGAACTTGTGAGATTTTCATCTATATTTTTTACTGGTGCCATTTTTTTCCCTATTTATCTATTCGTGGCATTTTTACCTGTGCTATTTTTACCGGGACATTTTTACCTGTGCTATTTTTACATAAATTCGTTATTATGACTTCATTAAAATTTTGGTAGTTTTAAATCAATAAATATTTATCACTTTATCATTAATACCAGCAATTGGAAAATTAAGTTTTAAACAACAACAAAAAATTTAAAATATCGTTTTTGGAATCGGAAATTAGGCTAAAATTTGTCCGATTCCGATACGCCAAAAGTTCCGATTGTTTCGAGTCCGAGTAATCGTATCCTACATTATAAAACCGACCTTGTCTCTAACAGTGCCCTCGTAGGTAAGCAAGTAAATAGTTTTCTTTACCTATTTTTGGCATTGGCTTCAAACAATACTTTCTCGAATCAAGTACGTACAGGATGGACTACGTGAAGATTGCCAATATCTATAAGTAAAAGTGGTGTTATAGAACCGACTGGATTCGAACTTGGCACACCCAGTCCGCGTCGTTATCCACTTCACAACCGCCACCTTCCTATCCATGGTGCAAATGTCTCTATTTACTTACCTCCCCACTAGGGAAATGGAAGACATGTGATCGGTTTTTATGTGTGTGATACTCATCTTTCCCCAAATATTGTCTCTGGATGAGACACAAAATAAAAATTGCTCCAGTCAAGAAGGATTTGCTCCTTCATCTCGCCGAGAACAGAACATATACTACAATTTGATCCCGGGAACCATGATATGCACAAAAAGGTCGTTGAAGTAATATATGCGACATTTATTGTATGCGGCCATTTTCAAATAGTAATTCGTATTTTTTGATAATGTTTATATTTTTACTGTTACACCGGCCGTTCTTACACAGGAGAAACTACACCGGTTGTCACTATAAATAGTGCGAGTCACCAGAGACACTGAAGACAAAGCACAGTCTTGTAACTATCTAGCCAAGAGCTAGTCACTTTCTTACTTTGTTAATACACTTGTTAAACCAACCCTCGACTTGACTTCCTTTATTTATTATTTACTGTGGGACAACTTCCCAACATTTACTTACCTCATCTTTAGTGTATTTCATATCGATGCACTGTTTTGAGGAAATATATCATAACGTCTCTGTCAGTTGTTCAAACAATCATTTCATGTTGGTTGTGTTTTTGCTTGGTTCGTTTTACGGCATATCAATCTTTTACCAAATTCAAGTCCTTTATATCCATGAGCAAGACAGGCGCTCCATTAAGCTGTGTTAATTATATCTTTTTTCATTAATATTTTTTACCATCGAACGCAGTTTCATGTCATACCTATTTTATTAAACATTTTATTTAACTCATAGATGGTACTCTGACAGTTAATATCACTTCGGCGCTTTCCAAACAGCTAACCAACGAGAGGGTCAAGTTTCCTAACGAACCTTTGTCACTCTGAACACCACCAACACTTCTTTTTTGGCGCACAAACAAACAATGCCTTTAGCCTCTGACTATTGGCATCAACACGTGGATTTAACTTACAAAGATGGCGACACTTCAGCAAATAGAATTACCTCTTAATAATAATAATAATAATAATAATAATAATAATAATAATAATAATAATAATAATACGAACTAGGCAAGTCTCATGACTAACTCAATACTACTACCTGCGTACGTGCGGTTATAATAATATTCTCCTCTTACGAACTTATAACTTTTTCTTCATCCAGACTTATGGACCTTTGACAATATTTTCTTGGTCAAGGAATTTCAACATAACACTTTCTCCATGAAGACACGTGAACATTTAATAACTTCTTTAATAACTTTACTAACACCTGTCTATTAATTGTTGAAAGAAGTTTTTAACTGTGAAAAAAAGTGATAAAATGTTAGAATAGGAATTTGTCATTAAATTAACCTTTTGCCCAACAATTTATTATTTCTACAACTCCACATTCTCCAAAGCTCATAAATGGTGGCCTCACTGCCGAATGTAATTTAAGATCATACCCAAGGCTCTTGTTTAATATAAATTTAATGTTAGAATTCAGAAGTTATTCTTGATAATGAAACACCACTGAATTATAGAAAAAGAGTTGCTAAAAAGTAATGGAGATTATAACGAAAAAAGTATAAATATTCAAAAATATTTCTGACCAAAAGTATACCCAACTCAGTTTAATAGAGCGCCTGTCTTGCTTGATATACCAACTGTGTATGTCTTAAACCCCATGTATCACCCGTGTCTCTTTTGTGACGTCACTGTTACATGATGGGGTTGAGATTTCAACTGTCCTGAAATATACATCTCATTTAAAGGGTTAAAGTATTAAGCCGATTCGTACTTTCGTTGTTGTTAGTTGCAAAGTTCTCCCCTTGAAGTAATAAAACGATGACAACATTATGTACAAAAATGATGACTTTATTTGACAGGTATTTCACACGCAAGACGACTGAACAGTACCCGGATTTTTGCGTAACCTCTGACTTCGTGCGGCCTTACTTCCTCTGTCAGACTCCGTTTCACTGGAATATATATAATACTTGTCCTACATCATTCCATGCCATATCTTATGACCCACTTTTCCCCAGATACTAATTGTCCCATTATTCTTCCAGTCCATTCTAGAAGTTGCTATCTAATTTTAATCAGGATTCCAGATAATATGCCATTGGGACGTTTCGATGAATCCGTATTTCCCATTGTCCATTATTCTCCTTATTAACGTTAACTCAAAGGATTGTTGTGATTTCCAATCTTCTCTAAAAATAATACTTTCGAGTTTTTTTAATTATTACTTTCTATTGCGTGGCTTCGAGTTGAGTTAATTTCGGCCATGTGTCTAACCTACGCTGTCCCTTGTCTGCGTCATATTATCACAGTCACAACTACAAGTCCTGCAGAGAAGAGTTCCCGACTCAAAGGGAAGACAACTTCAAGAAAAAAAGGAACTCCTATCTCCGTTATTCTAGTTGCATACATTTGCTAGTAAATGTGATTATTACTTTAAACCTCGTAAAGAATGAATTAACGTATTCAAGAAAATAAATGTATATTCATATAATCTGGAAGATAAACCTGAAAAAATTCAACAAAAATAATCTAAATCTATGTTATTTTTTTTAGTGAAATAATATGATTAAATAAATATAATGCTTACAAATAAAGTATTTAAAAAACAGAGGGGAAAATGGAGGTGAAGAAGGAGATAATGCAAAGAAAGTGAGGGGGTTGGTGAGAAAATGGCCAGAAAGAACGGTGACAGGGGTAAGAGAGAGGAAGGACGTATAAAAAAACAAACGATCATTATCAAAACAGAAATATATATAATTACTTATAACATAATAATGAATGAATGGTAGCTTTTGGTCATTTTATTGACAATTGGTGCACTGTGCTGTCGTCTAGACCTAACGGGTAACGAGTCGTCTAAAGAAACGCTTGGTTCTTATAAAAATGAAACTCAGTCACTCGGCATCATTGTTGACATGTTCTCAATACCTTATCTTTTTTTTTATCTCTCTCTCTCTCTCTCTCTCTATATATATATATATATATATATATATATATATATATATATATATACAGGGTGGGCCAAAATAAGGGTCCTATCTTTAAATTTGAATAACTTGAATTTGAATAACTTCCACAAAATAAAAGTTAAACTCACCAAACTTTATGTGTGTGTAGACTGACCCTTCCGAGATTTTTTGAAATAAACAAAACAAATTTTAGCCGAAAAACACTTCTTAAAACTTACAAAAACTAAAGTATTGTTTTTTACACTGTTTTGAGTTTTTTAAGCAAAAATAATGTTTTCTAAATGAGGGTACGTTCCTTAGGGCTAATACGGCTCATGCTTGCTTCGGAAGGGGTCCTTTACTTATTCTAAAAAAAAAATAAAAAAATAAATAAATAAAAAAGTTATTTTTGCCCACCCTGTATATATATATATATATATATATATATATATATATATATATATATACGGATCTCTTGTTTGGTGTTTTATCAATCGATGTCAACGCTGAGAAAATACATATTTCATAATATATATATAGCAAATACTGACCCAAAGGGTCACGGGTGATATAGTTTATCAATAAAATCTTTAACAAAATATTACTTGATCGGATATTTGAATTGTATTGACAACCATTAATCTCGGAGACTTTGGCGTTGCAGCCAGATTATTTTCTATCTTTTCCAATTATTTTCTTTATTATTCCTTTATTTTCCTGCCTCTTTTTCTCAGTTTATCCTGCAAGAGAAAAACTCTGAACTAGGAAAGATCTTGCTGCGCCAGTCCGCTTGATAGCTGAGTGGATACATTCCAAATTGTCTTCCTTTGTTGAGATCAATTTCTAAGTTCTGTATGTTTATCATATGACTGAAAACTCAGCTTTCCTCGCTCAAGTTTCGCCATGTTTCGGAACTTTTTAAGATGAGGATTGATAATGCGCATTATTTGGCTTATTCGGACTACTATCCTCATCTTTAATGTTATTTCACGAGGTTTCGGCCGATGTAACCTTCAGCTTTCTTCAGGTGCATCTTTTAGAACTTGAGAATCTTTATATGGAATTTGGGAATCTATACAGAAGGGTTCAGTTCGAAATTCCGTATGGATTCCCGAGTTCGACATAGACATTGCCGAGTTCGAAAATATGCACCTGAACAAGATCGGAGGTGTCATCGACCGAAACGTTGTGAAAATAACACCCGATATGAGAATAGTAGTCCGAATTATACAAATACGGCAACGGTTCCACATTCTGCATTTAAAGCCATGCGTGACTATTTTTTCATAGGCAGAATAAAACACTACGTCGACCCTTGGGCTACGATTAGATTTGCTGGTTCTTCTCAGTGCTCAGAAAGTGCCTCGTCCCAGTTACGCCATCCTTTTTTGTGTGCCGGCGAAGGGGTTACCCTCATCATCTCTTTCGTTAGGACAGGGTTGATTATCGTCAATTGTCGCTGACGGGTCCAATTCAGGTCATTTTTATAGGTCGTTTCATACCATCGTTGGACGTCTTTGTTGTACTCCTGGTCAACCCACAAAACAGCTTTATCTCGTGTGGTACCCGATCCATGTGGGGAGGATCGCAAATAGGGGCTTGCCAATTACAATCCGTTCCTCGTTGGGTCTGTCACGCTAAAGTTTGAAATAAAATTGTCGTCGGTCTGTCATGATTAAGCTTGAAATATCTTTTCTTATTTTATGACATGCGTCACTTCAGAATAATCGAGTTCCGGCTGTTCGGTTTGCAGACACATTAGGTATGTTAGCTTTGTTCTCATCCAGAGTGCCCCTTTTTAAGAGAGCTGCATTTTTTCATATTCAAAAACTGACCTTGCGTTTAACTTTGTCCTCGTGGAGGAGGGGGAAGCAAATTAGACATCAATACGAATGTGAGTACATCAAGAGCTTGTGGCTTTAGATCGAATATAATATAAGCTTGAGTTTAACTTTATAAACACGGTCGTAATCCTTATAAACCCGATTTCACGTCTCTTTCACGTCTCTTCCCCCTCCCCCTCTCTCTCCTTCTTTTCTGAATCAATCACATCCTGGCTTTAAATTCTTAATATAAACTACAAATCCTACCTTTCAAATATATAAATAAGTAAAATGGAAATAAGTCAATTTTAAAAATATGTTGGGTGAATACACGAGATGAAGAGCTATAGCTATCTTGTAAATTCGCCATTCTCGTGTTATTTGTTGTCTTAATCTGAAAAAAAAATGTGTCAACACATTTGTTTGTTTATTCTGTAATTGAAGAATTGATTCTTGGTAAAGTTGACAAAAACGAAACTGTTGAGTTACTTCTTCCTTCAGAAACTTACGTCTCTCTCTCTCTCTCTTTCTCTCTCTCTCTTTCTTCTTCTTCTTCTTTGTCTTCTTCTTCTTTGTCGTCTTCTTCTTCTTTGTCTTCTTCGTCTTCTTCTTCAGTCCGATGGTGAATTTGTTTCTTCCCAGCCGAGGTATGGTTCTGTTCAATCCTAGGAAGTTCATCCTCCCAGGCTTTGTCTTCTCTCTGAGAGGAGATAAGTTTATTGCTTATCTCCTGAATTGCCCCTACCGGTGAATGTCGACCGGGATGCTCAGGCATTTTTCGTTTTTCGTAAGCCAAAACGTGCTTACCCTAGTGCCCTGACTTCTGAGAACTCCACCTGGACTTGTGTCTAACTTCCTGGTAAGGAGATAATACTATATATATATATATATATATATATATATAGAGAGAGAGAGAGAGAGAGAGAGAGAGAGAAGAAAAAAGAGTGATAAATATGCGACGAATGTCCAGATTTATTTCAAATTTCAATTGTTCAATGCAAGGTGTATTCAGTAATAAACTAGTGTTTATTATTCTTTCCTTAAGCCAAGGCTTTTCAAAGATCGAGATCTTATCATCAGAAGAGAAATACAGATGGATAAAGTTGGCTTTCGAAAAAACCAAAGTTCAAATATTTGAAAAATATGAAATTTATTTTTTCATACGTACATAAAATAATCCATGGACACGTGTTTTTGGCTCACATCTGTCATCAGCATGGCTAACTTAGACAGAGATCGAACCTATATATATATATATATAATATATATATATATATATATATATATATAGGGTGTTTGGAATATCGATGGTATAACTTCGAGATTATGTTCTATATGTTCATATACGTCCGAAAACGCTTGGTTTCCGAGTTATAGGTCACTGAAACTAAATCTTATCAACATTCTTTTATTGTAAGCATCTAACACGTACAATGTGTGTGATAGTACACTGTTATTTCTACATGTGACATACATAAACACTATTTATGTGACAGGATCACAGATAAAATAAGCCATAAATATATTTATCAATGAAGATGTTTACATTCAAGCAGTCGTCATACTCGTGGTTTCCTTCTCCAAAAATGACAATTAATTGGCGACTGTCCAGTAGCCTTGGAATGAATTCGTAATTCCAAGACTACTGGACAACCATCGATGAATTGTTATTTCCCGGCAAGGTAACTACGGATATGATGTCATTCAAAATAGAATATCTTAATAAATACATTAGACTCTTATTCTAGTAATTGTGCACACTGATCAATTTTTCTTTCATGAAAGTGTATACATCATCCTCAACTCTATGATAAAGACCAAGGTGTATTTATTTGGATATCAATAAATATATGTCCTACCATCTCGCCACAAAAATGTAAAAGTAAAATACGTGCCATCTTCTAGATCCTGACGAAACCATTTTAAGTGATAGGGGGAGGGGGAGATAGAATAGAAATAGCTACCACGTGAGACTTACCATGCCGCCTGAAATAGATTCGAAGATAAATCCTAGGCTCTATAAGTAAAAGTCAACGAAAAGTGTGTTCTTCTTTAACTCATCAGAAATGATGATAATTTTGATATGAAAAATTCAAGTACCGTCATAATTCTATGATTTTATATGGATATTTTAGTATTATATTTAGATAAATAGCATGTTCTAACACTGACAAAGCATATTTCTTTCGCCATATATATATATATATATATATATATATATATATATATATATATACGAGACACTCTCTAGGCCTGGAGGGTCAAGTCTTTTTTTAAATATTCATTCTTTTGACGGTAAACATGAACAGAATTAGTCAGGGGGTCGACATTTAGAGTGATTTGTTAATTTTATTCTGTAGTAATTCGTCAATTGTTGTTTTCTGGCTTCGAATCTATCCATCTAACACTTATCGTTGACTTGTATTTTTTTTACCTCGAAGTAATATTTTTCTTTTAGCTCCTAACATCAAGTGGCTTCATGCCTTGTCTGGAGCGATTTCCATAAAAAAGAATTAAACAGATCTTATTTCCAAACATAACTCAATCCCAGAACTAAAGCATATTTTAGCACTTTGTGTTATTAAAGTATATATGAAAAAAGCTCGATTAACTCACATTTAATATGATAATAGATCTCACTGTTATGTGACGTAAAAAGGAAACTTCTTTAAATAGAGACATCACACACAAAAAAAAAGAATCGCCAACAAGAAGATAATTGCAAAACAAGTTCAAAAAAAAGAAGAACGAATGTTATCTGTCGATGGTAGGTTCTCTTGTATGGAAGGCCGCAATGCTACAAAAATCGATGCAATAACCGAGTTTTACATATTGCGTTTATCAAACGGTTTTATTTCGAGCATCTCCGTTCGAAATCTTGTTCGGAATGAAATAATTCGACTAGAAGAACGGTAGAATAGAAGAATGTTAGAATGGCGGAATAGGAGAATGTTCGAACGAGCAGAATCAGAAACGACTGAACTAATTTATACATTTTTTTGCTTGCTGGTTAGCGCACTGCGGTGGTATAATATAAACATTCGAGAAATGGACGCAGTACACATTCTAGAATGTGTCTCATAGCTATTAAGAATGAGATCAATAGCTCACACACACAAGCAGGCGCATAGACACACATATCATTAGATACACATGGACATGAATATATGTTAATATACTTGAAAATCAATCGAAACCAAGCCGAATCAAGACAGGAGACCTTGCACATTTATTATTATAAATCTCTCTCTCTCTTTCTCTCTCTCTCTCTCTCTCTCTCTCTCTATATATATATATATATATATATATATATATATATATATTTATAATGCATTACAGAAGATCAGAACAACATCGGTACCGTCGGTTTCAAATCCTAACAAATGAAACATATAATAGGCCTCTTTGCCGGGTTCTCTTCATTTAAACAGAAGCTGGAGAGAGTCCGGTAAAACTCTATTATAGGTCCCCTTTGTTAGGATTTGAAACCGACAGTACCGATGGTGTTCTGATCTTCTGTAATACATATATCAATATATATTGCGCTTTTATTTATTTTTATTTTTTTAATAATCAAGACCCCTGCTTTGGGTTCTTTCCCACTACCTTTACATATATATATATTTAATTCATGGTTTCGTTTGGTAGAAAGAAATCCGACAGAGTGCTCGATTATTTAATAATAAGAGCGTAATATTTATTTATTAAAACTATTACAGAAGATTTGATCAACATGGTACTTTAGGTTTCTAATTTGGGATACCCAGACTACAGTGTTCTTTTGAGTTGTATTTAAATTTATTAATTCCCCTTAAACACAATGCTAATATTAAATTAAATTAAAACAGGGCCCTGATTCCAGATTATTGCGGGGTTTTAGACAGACATCGAACATTATATTTTGTTTTTATTTATTTTTATAGGAAACCCTATGCTGAAAATGTTACTGAAGAAAATATGAGAACTATCAATTAGAGTTAGTTGTGGGGTTATGGTTAGGGTTAGAAAATATGAGAACTATCAATTAGGTAGTAGTGGAGTAAGGAAATTAAATAAAAAAGTTTTTTTTTTAAAATCAACTATCAGAATGTTTTGGATGTATTTAATCTAGGGAGGGGCCATTATTTTCCCTTTATCTTCCTTTCTTATTTTCTTTTTTTTTAATTATTATTTTTCCAGACCCATTTTGGAGGGTTTTTTGCGAAAAGAATTCGTATTAGTTAATTACCGGAATGGAGAATAAAATCTTTAAAAACAGTTAATTTCTCGCAGAATGACCTACCATTTCCTTACAGATTAAATATGACTAAAAAAAAGCCAATATTTATAAATATAAATAAAACTCAAAGAAACACTATATATTTTTTCGTCTGAGTCTTTCCTCCCAGCTTGAAACCTAAGGTACCATGTTTATCAGATCTTCTGCCATATTATTAATAAATAGATAAATAATTATATATTTTTTATAGAAATTTCAAAACCACAACAATATATTTTTTTTAAATTAATAAATTCATTTATTTTAAAGGTTAAGACTTTCGGCAAAAATACCATTTTCAAAATAGGACTTCTTCTTTTTTGTTTCTTTACTTTTTTCATTTTACTTGTATTAACCTTAAGATGGATTACCCTCCCGTGAATATAGAAAAATATAAGTCCGGTATTTATATATCAGGCTTCGGCACTGGTTTCGAATCTTGCTAGGTTAAGCCACGCAGATCAGTCGTAAGACGAAACACGTGTCCGTGGATAATTATATATATTTTTTAAATATATATGTCGCTCTCTATGTGGAGGCATTGCATTAGTGAATGTAAAAATTAATGTTTTTTCTTGATATATAAATCTACATGTATCACAAAAATTAGCATAATTTTTTTTTAAATTAATGTTTTTTCTTGATATTTTAGGTAAAATGCTTTTCCGTATGAATAGTTGAATTTGCTTAAAGTATCGCAAATAAAATAAAAAATAAATCACACACACACACACACATATATATATATCTTCTGCAAATAATAGATTTCTCACGTTATCAGATAGTGTGATAAAAATACATGTAAATAGAGAGATATATAGAGAGAGTAAATATAACCTCTCAAATTTCTTCAATAGTAGTTTTGTTCGCCATGGGGTTCTAGGTGCTTGACTGCTGATCAAATTTGGTCGTTCGGGTTTCGAATATAAGTGTAAATACACTACACACCAAATAGTCACCCATCTGGTTCTGACCATGCTCAACGTCACTTAACTTCGAACATCTAACGAGAACCGTAATGTGTGTGCATTGACATCGTGTTAGTTTGAAACAAGATAAAGTGAGTTTGCAAAGTCAATTAAATATTAAAAATAAAACGGTAAAATCTTAAATCAGTCTCTCCCCATCTCTCCCCCCCTCTCTCTCTCTCTCTCTCTCTCTCTCTCTTTACTTTCCACGTCATCATATAATATAAAATAATAATAATTTTAAAAAATGTTCCGGATTTCGACCAAAACAATTTTTATTGCTAATTCCGAAAACATAATTGCTTGATAAACAAAATATTTTTGAATTAATTTGTCCCGTCCTGGGACGTGTATTCGTCTAGTATATATATATATATATATATATATATATATATATATATATATATACATGCACACACACGCACATACATAAACTTACACATACACATACATAATACACACACACATTAATTTTTCCCGTCCTGGGACGGGTATTCGTCTAGTATATATATAGAGAGAGAGAGAAAGAGAGAGAGAGAGAATGAGAGGGAGGGACAGAGAGAGCGAATACTCGTCCCAGGACGGGCAAAATTAATGTGTGCGCGTGTATTATGTATATGTAAGTGTTTGTATATATATATATATATATATATATATCATCACCAGGGTCTTTTTTATTTCACCCCCCCCCCCCCCCGGTCTCTTTCCACATTGTTTTGTCCCTGGCTAGGCGTGACCTAGTAAGACCTAGTTTACTATCGAGGTCGTCTCTCCACCGGATTTCTGGCCATTCCTCTAGGTCTTTTTTGTTGCCACGGGGTCCATTCTGTCGCTCTATATGTCCACCTGTTCTCTGTACATCTCGAAAGGCGACCTTACCATCTATGTTTTGCCATTCGTATGGTAGTGATGATGTCATTTATTCCAGTATGCTGTCTGACCACTTATGTTTTGGAAAAAGTCAATAACAACGCGACCCAAGTCGATGACCTCTTTAAGTGCAAAGATGTTGCGATGGATACGCACAAGTCACATTTCTTCACCTTATTGGTTATATTTCTTCCGCTATCAACACCCACCGTGCACACGCATACATATCTCTCAATACTCTGATGAAGGCCGAAGGAACAACGGAAAATTTTGTTCTTATAGAAAAAAGATTTTATTTAAACGACATTTGTATTCCTATGCGTCAACAAATGAGAATTGAATAGAGAAAAGATATACACATTTATATATTCTTCATATTATTTTTTATACATACACACACACACATATATATATATATATATATATATATATATATATATATATATATATATATATATATAATAAAAGTTTACTGCAGTTTCACGGTTTTTCACCGATCATCAGAAGTTGTGAATCATGTGGTATTAGACATGGTGTGACCGGAAACAATGAGAGTTATCTACCCATGTATATTATATTTCAATTCTTTTAAATGTATATACTTATTAATATTTTTATAATCATATTTACTATACTTATATAATTAGGATTATCTAGACTACTGTTCTCATCTTGAGTGTTATTCTCACAGCGTTTCGGCCGCTGTAATCTCCGGCCTTCTCCAGATGTATCTTTTCGAACTCGAGAATATTTCAGTATTCAGAAGCGATTAAACTCTCCGAAAACATCTTGTGAGAGTCAAACCCCCTAGTGAAAAAGGGTACGCCTAAAAACTGTGCGTATGCGATCACATGTAAGTGTGGGAATATATATAAAAGTGGGACATGTCGCCCAGTAAAGTAAGGCTAAAACACCGGAAATCCGTAATACGGGGAGATATCGAAAGTCAGGCATGGCTGACCACATATAGAGGGAAAGCGGAAACCATCTACTCTTATGCGACGAAGTGAAAAATTATAGATAGTAAGACGACTCAAAGAAGCAGCGTATATGTTGGGCGACAATGACCTCCTAAGTAGACTTAGTATCGAATTTAATACACCATGGGAACCATTAATTATAAATAATATATAAGGTTATATATATATATATATATATATATATATATATTTATACACTTTTAATATTACATATCACTGTATATATATATATATATATATATATATACAGTGATATGTAATATTAAAAGTGTGATATATAGTGACTGTACATTAAAACAAGAATAGGTTTAAGGCTCCTAAAATTCATATTAGTATTATCCACAAGGACACGTGGCGCAGTGGGTATAGTACTAAGTAAGATTCAGTTATAAGTCATCTGAAGGTTTAAGGTTCAATCCTGCGCCGATACGAAAAATTGCGAATTACTAAAAACTTCTTTCAGTCATGGTTGAACGAAAGAATGCTACCCCTGTCGATTAAATAAAAGGTTTCGTTCGAAATTCCGTTCAGATACTCGAGTTCGACAGATATCTTCAGAAGGCCGGAGATTACAGCGGCCGAAACATTGTGAGAATAAAACTCGATTAATCCAAATTATACAAAGTACCAATATTCATCTAAAAAATTCAGAAACATATACTTTTTTCATTCACAAGATTGTTGCATCTATGTAGCCATTCATCATACTTGTTATATATGTGTGTATACCAGCAAGATGGTCCGACGTTGCTCAGGATTGAATGAGAAATACTTGTTTCTTCTTTCACTATGCTCATAACACCATACCACTTTCTTTTTTTTTTACTACCCACCGTCTCACCATCTAACATAGTCAGAAATCGAAATCGAAATCGAAATTTTAAAAACCCCTCTGAATTAGTGACATGGTTTGAATTTCATTAAAATCGGATGTACGTAATTGAAGTTTTAAGGATAAGTATTTGTCCGCTTAGCTCACTTAAGGGCGGGGACACGGAGAGATTTAGCGCATAGAGAGAAACGTAGAGATGTGTACCACTTCACTTGTTTTTCCTGGATAATTTTACACATGTGATATAAATTCCATAAAAATAGGATAAGTTTTAAAGGAGGTTCGGACTTCATAGCTCCTTAAGGAAGGCACTTAGAGTTTCGGAACTATTTCCATTCTCTTCTCCAGAAAATTTAATAGATCGGATTTAAATTTTATCAAAATAGTATATATTTGAAGTTTTAAGAAGGTTCTGTCCCCATAGCCCCTTAGGGGAGCACTTAGAGATTCTTCCATTGTCTTCCCCTTAAATGTATCATTCAGTTCCTAAATGTGGCTGGACACGCGTCTGATGAGACCCATCTAGGTCGAAATAATGTATAATGCGAACAGTCCTAATGTGTGTTTAGTTTGTCTGCCTTAAATGTATTCCTGCTCTGTTAAGTACATTGAGCTCTCTTACACGGATTCCCATCGAAACCATTCAACTTTGCACCATCTCTCTCTCTCTCTCTCTCTCTCTCTCTCTCTATATATATATATATATATATATATATATATATATATATATATATATATATATTATGCATGCCCATACTTACAATCCTTTAATATGATTTCTATTGTTCTGAAGAAAAACGCAAAACAGGCAAGAAATTTGACCTAAATAAAATATTCGATTAAAAATGTTGTTACTATATCTTATTATGTAATAATTTCATATAAATCTGAAATATTTGAATTTTCAAGTACGGAGGGGGGTAAAATGTTTTAGTGTGTCTCAGAGTTCTTCGCCAAGAAAATGAAAATTTGAGAATTTTACTTAATTTATGACTAATATTTATTGTTCAAATGCCCTGCCAATCGGAGATATTTAAATTTTCTAAATGTGGTTCAGATTTGTGCACCCTTCCACCCTCTTAAAATACTCAGATGGTTTTGAGATTTTGGGAATCGTTTTTATGTGTCCATAATACTCACGGTTCAACTTTAATGAAAATGGGAGACATCTGAATGATGGGTAGGGACACTTCTATGACCCTAAAACATTCAAAATATATGCAAACTATGACTAAAACACCCCGAGTAACCTGCTGATTACAAATATTTTATTGGTTTTGTTAGGAGATCAACCGCTTAAAATGGAGACGTGGACACACAGACACATTAGACATATTTGATATCTAAATGAATAAATGTGACAGTTTTCCCATTTTCCTAATAACGGTAAAATAAAAACGCCTTTTTTATCAAGTTACTTCAACTTTACACAATAGACGCAGCATCTTTGTTATACACTGCTTATGTATATGCGATATCAGTCGCAAGGTTAACTTATTTGCATATTGCTTTTGAAAAAGGACATTTTATTAATTAACGATCATTTATATATATAATAAACATAATTATTTATTTAAGGTTCAAGAATTCAACATAACAACTGTTTGTGTACGATCGTTTCTTAGACGACATATCTTTATTAATATCGTTTAAATTCATCAGCATAGGGTTCAGAAACCAATTTAAAATCTGACAGACAGCATTAAGGCTATTGAGTTTAATACTCCCAATTATACAGCACATTAAAGATAATGATGGGAGTACAGATACAGATCAGGAAAAACATTTAGGGATAGACAGTGGGACTCAAAGTGGAAAAAATGGGTTTAACGTTACATGCAACGAGAAACACACTACAAGGAAGAAGAAAAACATTTATCTTTTCTTATATCTATATACTACTAAAAGTCTATTGTCTTGTATGTTTGCAATCAGCTTTCAGCTTTCCGGTTTTCAACATCCGGTTGCGCATGCGTAAATAGCATCGTCTTCTAATCTGTCATTCCAATTCCGTTGAACTCTTATTATTAACGAACGCATGAAATTTTTCATTCTGGAAATGTTTATATCGCTTTAAATATAAAACAATTACATTTAATTTCATCAAATAGTTTTTTTGTTTTCTCCACGGCTAAAAACATTCAACGGCAGGACTTTGTAAAGTCTGTCGCAGTTTCAAAAAAGCTCCACCCTTTTAAAAAACAAAAACAAACAAACAAAAAAACAACAATCATTATTAATATCAATAGCGGCGGTGAACGAAACCACCTCCCACTTTTCCTCTCACAGATTTCACCACTCCTACTCCCTCTGTTTTCGTTACGTACGCGAGACAGCCGGTTGTACCCCCTTC
>OY744518.1:181026886-181031886 GCA_963556195.1 Sepiola atlantica
CTCTCTCTCTCTCTTTCTCTCTCTCTCTCTCTCTCTCTCTCTATATATATATATATATATATATATATATATATATATATATATGTATGTATATACATATATATATATATTATCACTTCTATTATATCAACTAATCCGTTTGATTAAACAATGGTTTAATCTTTTGCTACGATGTCTACTTCACACAAATACGACAGCTTTGTAATTCATCGAACCCCCCCCCCCTTCCCCCACCTATCTTTTTTGTGAGGTGATGGTTAATCTTTTTAATTTTTCTAATCTTTAACCCTTCGCCCTATTACTCCAACGCTTGTGTAACCTTTATTCACTTCAGCCCGATTTTTAAGCCGCGATTACACAACAATGCGACGTATCTTTCAAATGATCATTATGTATTGTTTTCGGGGATTGGGCCGAATGTTACGTCATGCCGACTCTAAAAATACGCCAACCGACAACATCATTTTAAGAGGGCAGCCGCTAACAAAGCCTGTCGATGTGATTTGATGGTTTGTTTTCTCGTGGAATGGTGAATAGTCTTACTTTGATAGAAAAAAATGCAACGGAATGATATATTCCGAGAAGCCATGAACCGTTCTAGATGCGTTAGTGTGCATACTCTCGTTCACCAAACAAAGAATAAGAACGAATACACGAATAGCAATGAACATACATTTAAAAAAAACACACAGTTTTCATCTTATTCTATTCATATTCTGCTGAATTCAATTATATTTTTAATAATACCTAACATCATATTCCCGAAGGAAAAAAAAAACAATGATTCGTACAAACGTTAGTAACAAGACTACACCAAATATCGACGTTTTAATCTCGAACCCAAAATCTTTTCATGCCTATTAAAATATGGGGAATTTTCGCATGGTGTTATTTTTATATGTATCGTATTTGCAGTTCGACTCTATTCTAACGTATAACGTTATATATATATATATATATATATATATATATATATATATATATATATATATATATATATATATATATATATATATATATATATATATAAATATAAATGTGTGTGTGTCGGACGAGAATAGATTTTAGGAAAATAAAAGAATAAAACGCGTCCGTCTGTTCGGGGAAAATCTACATTTTCGGATAATGTATTTAGAAGTAAAAATTTCGCATAGCGTATAGTCAGAAAGGTAGCAGTCGGAAGGATCGCTCTCAGTTGTCGTCTGTCACGCTTTGTTTTATGAATAAACCTCCGCATACTAATTCATGTCGGTAAAACTCACATACAAACACATATATATTAACACACACACACACACATACACACACACACATATATATATATATATATATATATATATATATATATATATATATATATATATATATATTATATATATATGGGAAGAGAAGGATGAAGGTAATCCGACGTGATGGGAAAATGAAACAGGAAAACCAAAAAATGGATGTTTTTTATGTGTACATCAACGTTTCGTCTTTATTTATAAGACTTCATCAGGATGATAAAATAGAGAAAAAATGTCATGCAAGCACAGATACATGTAGGGTAGACATATTGGGAGGAAAAATAAAATGAAATATATATATATATATATTGTTAGTATGTGTTTTTAAAAACATTTATTTTTATTTATATGCTTTTTGCTTGTATTTATCTAATCAGATTACTAATAAGAGAACAATAAAAAAAAAACGGGATCAATAAGTAAAATAGAAAGAACAATTTTGATTTTAACGGTTTTATTTATTTTGTTGGTTTAAGAAATTCACTCAGAAAGACTTTTGAAAACATATTGAATTTATGATCAAGAGAACATGTATGTTTTGAAAATGGTCACAAACAATTTTATAAATAAAAATGTTTTTTTTAAACAAATCCGGATCATTTATTAAATTATTGTATCATATTTTGAGCTTTCGTAATGTATACACTATTGAGCTATACACCAAACTTTTGTGCGAATTTAAAGGAATTTAAATAACATTCCAATGTTTTTTTTTTAAGTATTGCTTTGAAAATGGCATATTTATTCCGAAAGACAGCTCAGTTATTAAAATAAATACATTTATTTATAAAGAAAACATTGTTATTGGTTTTCAAATTTCTAATATATATATATATATATATATATATATATATATATATATATATATGGGGGAGGACTTGAATGCCTACTAGACACCACCCTCGGGTGTCTTCGGTCTCTCTGTACAGGGGTTTGTCAGAGACTCTGACATGAAGATATTTTTACTTGAAGTAAACCCTGACCAAATATTTTTTTTAAAATGGTGTGCTGTCTCCTCAAGCCATCCAGCACGTCTCCCGAATTGCGGACGGGGGCATCCCCTCTATTAATAGAGGGTAGCTTCGAATAATGAATTAGAAGCCGTTGACAGTGAGGAAATGAATAATAAAAAATATGAATAAAAACAAAAATAAATATTGGCAGGCCAGCACCCAGGGTAAAAAGAACACATCAACCCGTTCATATACCAGGCGGGAAGATGTAAGCAATTGGTGGTAACCTTCCTGCCTCTGGAAATGGTGATCCAGCCATGACAGAGGCCAACCAGGATCAGCCATCAGGCCTTGAGACAAAAGGTTCTGGCTCCCTATCTCCATCAAATGCAGCAACAACAAAAAGAAACATAAGAGGGTTCAAAGCCCAACCATGGACTGTTGCACAAAAGAAGGTGTTATTGTTTTGCTACCACTACTCAAAGTTTGAAAAGTGGAGCAAAACATCCAATGAGATCCTAGCTTATAAGATTAAGGAATCTACCCTCCCCGAAGAATATATATATATATATATATATATATATATATATATATATATATATATATATATATATATATATATATATATGGGGTAAGGTACACGATAAGTCATGAAAATGAAATGCCGTGGTAGACAAAATGTGTGAAAAAAGAGACAAACGGAAAACAGGTAAAAATGCAGGAGAAAAACAAAACAAGAGATTTGACCGGTTTCGTTCGTATTAACGAACGTCTTCAGAAAAAGTGAAGATTTGGAAACAATTTTATTTTGAAGCACACACACGGGAGAAGGAAAATATGATCCGATTAGACCATATGAGAAGTCTTCTCATATGGTTCAATCGAATAGTGTGTGTGTGTGTGTGTGTGTGTGTGTGTGTGTGTGTGTGTGTGTGTGTGTGTGAGAGATGAGGGCTATATCAAATTTGAGCGTTAGGGTTAAATTTTGTTAATAGTATTAGTAAATGATAAGTTCGTGCTGAAGCGTCCGTTGGGTAGAAACTTTGGCATGTCGATGTAAGCCACACACACACACACACACACACACACACACACACACACACACACGTATATATATATATATATATATATATATATATATATATATATATATATATAAAGTAAGAATTATATGAGTTATTAAACAGATTAATTCCGGATCAGATAGGAAAGCAAACCGCTTTTGAGTTTTTTGTTCCGAATCTGCAAATAGTTTTAGCTCAATCAGTTAAATAAGCCAGAGTTTTTATAAAGTTATAGGCAAATAGATATGATATCAATTTAATAGATATTTAAATCCATCTTCAGAAAAAAGAATATTCGTACAGGACACATGTTTGTGGGAATGTGCTATTCGGGTTTCAAATTACAGCTGAAATAAAGCTGTTACATGCCTGGATATGTCGTATCTTCAGTAGCTTCAACATAAACTTCTTATGTAGTTAGGATTTGTAATTTGTCTCCGCAAAAGCACAGAAAAGATGAATTCATACACAATTGTGGAATTTATTTGTAGTAAAAACATACGAAGTGAATTCGGGAATTTAAATCATTTGGTGTTTCTTTACTTTCACGACGACATGAAAATATTTAAAGAAATGTATAAACGTGTTAGCTGAAAATAAGATTGTAGACAAAATTACGCAAATTCATCCAGTATTTACTTAATAATAAGAACGTATCTGTAGACATTTATACTTACTTTTTAGGCAAGGGAGATAACTCAGATTTTGTTTCGGGAAAATTCAAAATGGCGATCGACAGATACAATCGTTTTTTTTTAAATTTTTTATTTAACAAATACTGGATGAATTTGCCTATTTTTTAGTGTACAGTCTTCTTTTCAGCTACCACGTAAGTACATAACAAAGTTTATGCATTTCTTTAGCTATTTTTTAAAGAGAGGCCTAACATGTCGTCGTGAAACGAAAGAAGCACCTTGGTTTTTAATTTTTTGAGCTGTGATTTGAAACCTGAATAAAATATTCTCAGAAAAATGTGTATAGCAGTAAGTCCTGTACGAATCTTTCTTCCGGGAGATGGCTTTAAATAGCTTTTAAATATGTGTTCAATCTATTCGCTGTATATAGTTCTTTTTTTCTTTTTTCTTTTTTTCAATTTCTTTATCCTATAGTTTTTGCTGGGGATAGGGGCATCTTACGGGATGCTTTACATTCGCCCGCTATTTCTTGACACTCGAACCGAGAGATGTTTTTTAAGGTCCTAACTGCCCCTTTAAACGCAATTGTTTGTACCTCTCTTGCACTTGGTTTACCGGATATATTTGCCAGATAATTTTTGAAATTCTCTTTCATGAACCCAGTTGCTTCTATAATTACTTACGGTAAGATCTAAATTATGAAACTGTTCCGAATCATGGAAATAGATTATTTCCATATAAATGGTTCAATATCGTAACTTTTTAATAAATAATATAATTTTATCTACACTTTTTTAAATGTTTAAATGAGGCAAATTATTACTATTTATCATTGTTTATATATATATAATTATAATACATATGTATAATATATATAATATAAATATAATACAAATGTATATATAAATATATATATATATATATATATATATATATATATATATATATGAACATTCAATGAATTAAAACATTACAATTTTTCCAAGAATTAGAACATCAAGTCCAGTATGGCGTACGATCGTTTCCAAAACAGTTTGGAAATACTTTATTTTATAAATTAAT
>OY744518.1:181036886-181056886 GCA_963556195.1 Sepiola atlantica
GACGTGCGAAAGGTATGTATGCTTCATGTGCGATTTTATCAGGCTGATATATATTTTATTAGACAGAGATATATTTCTTCTCCCTTCCCACAACATGTCATAGACAGAGATATATTCTTCTCCCCCCCCCCCCATAACAGCATGTCATCATGTCAACTTGTTAATATCTGACCCACTTAAATCTAACGAGGTAAACAGTTAGACGTCTCATGTAAACGGATTTAACCTTGATCGGACGACGTTTGAAATTTGAATATAAGAAAATTTGACGGTAAGCACATGTTCAAAAATAATATTTTGGATTTAGTCACGTGACCCTTACGGATACAAATTTTGCTTCATTTCTCAAAATGAAGACATAGAGAACGAACCATTAACTTTGTATGCATGTGAGATAGAGCGACAAACAGACAAATAGACAGATAAATCGCCTGCCACGTTACGGAAGAATATTTTGAAAAGCCTGAACAACGCATTATGTTTTGTTTTTTAAAATAAATTATTCATTTATTTTAAAAACTAATTTTAAAATGGCTTTAAGCCAATTCCAAGCGAAGAAGTTCATTAGTTTGTAATCGTTTCGAAATTATTTTAATTCGAACCCCGCATTTAGATGATATAGGGTTACAAAATATCGTTTTGTTTTTCATTTCTAGCTTTTTTCCTTCTGGTGAAAAGACTTATTTCTTTGAAAAACCATGGTTTAAAGAACTTTCTAATAAACTATTCTTTGTCCTGATATGATATTTTAAGATAATAAATTTGTAAAGTATGTAACTTTACATTTTTGTTATTGTCATTTTCTTCTCTCTCTCTCTCTCTCTCTCTGTCTCTCTCTCTCTCTCTCTCTCTCTCTATATATATATATATATATATATATATATATATATATATATATAGTATAAAGAAGCTTTGAGTCATTTTAAACAAAAGAAAAAAGGAAAATGCAGTTTAAATTCCCAGAGAAACTAACTAAATCCAAGATATTGCAGACTTAACATTTTATATATATATATATATATATATATATATATATATATATATATATATATATATATATATATATATATATATATATAGTCTCGGAAGTTTCTCAACCATTAAAACTATATTAAAAAAAAAAAAAAAATACAAGTCCCAAGTCTTCCAGTGGAAAATCACTCATGTAAGTCAATTTATTTTTTACAGTTATTATATTAGTTTATTTCTAACACTATTTTATCAGTTGTTTACCATGAAAAACTGTTTCGGGAATCTAATAATATATATATACGTATTTAAAATGGCTTTAAGCTAATTCCAAGCAAAAAAGTTCATAGCAACTCACTTTACAATCGTTTCAGAATTATTTTAATTCAAACCCTGCATTTAAATAATACAAGATTCAAAAATATCAATTTTTAATTTCTTGCAGCAATTGAAAAAAAAAACGCCAGTTTATGAATCAAAATAACTTTTCATTCAGAAAAAAAGTATTCAAGAAATATATGTACACATCTACATGGACAGAAAAATAAATTGTCACATTATATTTCCAAAGAAAGTCCTTACGAAATACAGTTTATCCTCAGAAGAGACATTGTTGAACAAAAGAATTCGGTTGGATGCTTCACAATAACAAACAGCAACATAGGATAGCTATGAACATTTTTTTTTATTTTAGATTAAAAGTTGTTTTAAAAACGTATATAGATTAAGCTCTATTTTATCGTAAGAGGAATATTGAGCTTTTAATTTTCTTTGCATGTTGAAAATCGAATTCAATTTTGGAAGCTTTGCGTGGGATTTTTTCTAAATGAATTTTAAATAATTAATATAATTGTATTTTAGTACATAGATGAATAAACGAATGGTAAAATCGGATAGACCAACAATAGAATCCAATCAACTCATGTGGTAAGATTTTTTACTATTTCGTCTTTGTTGTCAAAAGACTTGTTCAGAAATCAGTAAAGATATTATTTTTAAAATTTTCGAAATATTGACATACACATGAGAGATTAAGGGAGGGGAAACACAGTAAAGAGGAAAATATAAAAAAGGAAGGAAAAAGGAAAAATATAAGGATGGAGATTTCATGCTATGTTCAAATTTACAGGGTGACATGGACGAAAAAATTACATAAAATCCACCCGCCCTTGTCCTTTTCTCCACTCCCATCAGTGTTCTATTCCTCTCCTGTTTTTCAGTTGCACTCACCTTTTATCTCTCAAATCTAGGCCATGGGAAAGCATGATGGAGCACCATCTTCAATCATTTCAAAGCAAAGGTGATATAGCGAATATCTAACGATATGGGGTTAAAGCGATACCATCATTGTATCGCTATTTTACATTCATTTTATTTGTGTGTGTCATCCAACCTCCTCCCACTACTTCTTTTATTATTCGCACTTTATTTATGTTATTCACTTTCCCTCCTACCATCTAAAACATTCATGTGCAGACGGAAAGGGTGCACAATGACAAGCAGGTTAACAAACAAACATCAGAGTTTTAGTAGTTACGAGAGAGAGAGAGGGGGTAGGGTTCATATATTCATCAACATTTCGTCTTTATTTTAAGATTTTCTCAAGATGACTGATTTGAAGGAAATATGTACTTCGATGTTTTTTTCTTAAAATCAGTCATCTCAAGAAAATCTTGAAATGAAGACGAAACGTTGATGAATATTTAAACAATTTTCGGTTCTTCTCTTTTCTATTTGAGACAGAAAAGGGTTTATAAATTAGAAAAAGAATTTAAATAGAAATTCGTTTAGAAAAATTTCACATAAAAAATATTTTTCTTTTCATCTATTTCATTCCAAACAAGGTATACTGCCACTGAGACGGGTTAGGGGTTACTGTGATTAGTTGTCAGATTTATAGCGGGGAGTTGTTCACATTACATTTAAATGTCTGCATGTTTGTACAATCGGGGAAACCGAGAGGAGGGAGGGAATTCCAAAGGCAGGTAATTCGAGAAAATAAGCTATTTGAATAGAAAGTTATTCGGCATCTTGGAACATCTACAGTGAACAGGTTGAGATTTTGCTGCAAGTCGAGTTGGTCGGAAGTATTTACGTTTTGGGTAGAGGTACAAGTGCAGTAAGATCTTTCGGGTTTATTCCGTGGAAATACTTGTTCAACAAGCACAGAGATGCAACCTTGCGGCGATGGGACACTGGGTGGAGTTTGGTAGACAGTGCGGGACCTATTAGATTAGAGACTCTCTTTTGCACCTTGTCCAAGAGGGAGAGGTTAGTGGTTGGTGCACCAGCCCAGATGTGGTAGCAATACTTCATTCATAGGCGAATGGTGGCTTCATAGAAAGATTAGATACTGAAAGGTGTGAGAAGTTTTCTAGCCCGGTAGCGGGAGCCCACCTTATTTGCAGCAGACTTGACAGTATATTCTATGTATTTATTCCAATTCATGTTGTCGGTGAATGTTGGACAGAGGAGTTTGAACGTTTGACTCTCTGGAAGGGTGTTATCGGCCACGTTATAATTGTGAAAGGAAAGGAGCTTGGAGCCATCTATACGAGAGTTTTCCAACTTGCAATGAAAAGAGAAAGCTGAACATTCCTTCATATGATGAAATAAAGTTTAATATAGAGCTGTAAATAGATTTAAAATGACATTTAAATCAGGTTTCGGAAGTAAGTCTTCATAGGCTGTTTGTTTACGCACGTTTCGAAGCATGCTTTATTCTTTTAGAATAATGACACAAGGGAGAACATGAGGTAAACGAATTCAGTTTTTCTTATACCAGAATAAAAACAAGTTGCTTCCCTTTAAAGAATTAAAAACATATTTTTAAAACAAACAATGAAATACTTAACTGTGAGAAATCCTTGTGGCTATTGCTCCATCTTTTTATTTCTATTGCCTTTAATTGACAGAAGAGAAAGAGAAAAATAGACAAAAAAAGTGAGAAAGACGTCTCATATATGAAAGTTTATTTTAATTGAAATCCTGAAAATTAGACAACTTGTTACATTGTCACACATGAAAATCATTTATTTTATATAAAGTGATGGAATGCAGGTTAACAAGTTTTACAACAGCGTTTATCGCATAAACATTTCACATACTTCTTCATAAAAATCCTTCCGCCACCCTGCATTCCACAAACACCTTTACCTCCAACCTGTATATACGAATATCAAGGTGCCTCACCCACAAAAACAGGAAATTTATCATAAATAATTTCCACGTACATGTGTAATTTTTAGAAATGGAGACCGCTGACGTCTTTTTACTTAATTATCTTCTTTATTTCCAAAAAAATACCAATGATAAAAGTGTCTAGTTACATATATGTGCATTATTATTTAATAAGTTTCATCTTTGCGGAATTTTCAGTGAGGAGATACCTGTTGAATCCTGTCGCACGATTCGGCTAGCTTCAACAGCTATATGTAGAAAGACTCATAAAAGCCTATTTATGTTATTTCAAGCGGACAAGATAGTAAGCCGTCTTTCACAGTGTTCAACAAATCACGTAGACAGGAACTTGCATTTTAGCTTAGATTAGACGGCTTATATCATTTCTATTATCGGTCCCGTCCGATAAGGGGTTATAAACAATTATTGAATAATAAATATTTGATTATTTTCCGCATACGAATATCGTCTATGTGAAGATAACTGTTAAAGCTTGTCAGACGATCCTAACCCCTAGACACGAGTCACTTAAAATCATCAGCGACTCACGAAATAAAAACATTCTTCGATTTGATTTGATTTCGTGAGTCGCTGGTGATTTGAATTGAGCTCTAACAACGTTTTTAACAAAATAAAATGTCAACCTATCTCAATGAAACCATGATACGTCTCTGAAGTATATATATATATATATGATTATTTTTATATACACAGACATGTACAAAATCTTCGACACTGATATGTCGATGTTATCGATCAACAGCTATTATAAACTGAGATATCATCAGACAGAGTTAGAATCCGATCTTAACTTTCCAAATATGATCTAAGATTAAGATCGGATTCTAACTCTTCCTGATGAGATCTCAGTTTATAATAGCTGTTGATCGATAACATCGACATACCAGTGTTGCAGATTTTGTACATGTTTGTGTAAATAAAAATGATCATATATAAAAGCTCTATTTGATATTGAGCATTTTTTATAAACCCGATTGAAATTATTTGGATTACTACCCTGTGGATGTTTTACCTGGATTATATATATATATATATATATATATATATATATATATATATATGTGTGTGTGTGTGTGTGTGTGTGTGTGTGTGTGTGTGTGTGTGTGTATTCGTCGATTCAATGTTTCTCTTACTCATCTATCTGTCTATCTATGTATTTATTTATCAGTCGTTTAGCTAGTGTGTATATATTCATCATTTATCTCACATTTCCTGGATCAGTTGTCCTCCCGTTTGCGCTCATGCGAAGGGATGAGGGTGAAAAAAAAAACAATCTATAAAAATTGATGGCTAACAACGTGTCGCAGCTCATTATTTCATGGCGGCGAGAACGAACGAATATTCTCGAATAAGCATAAATTACGAAAATAACACGCTCTCTTTTCCGCTCGTTTTCGTTAAGACCATAATACAATAAACAATTTTAAAAAAAAAGGATAGTTATTAAATGAACAGAACGGCAGCTTCTGACTATCGTCGAAGACACACACGCACACACGTATTATTCTGGCTAATGTGTTAACGATTTGTATTGTGCCACCTCCATCTTGGGCGTTAAGTCAGCGCGCGGTGCATTCTGGGAAAAACAACATGGCTGAATTATAA
This sequence comes from Sepiola atlantica, assembly GCA_963556195.1. Lineage (NCBI taxonomy): Eukaryota > Metazoa > Mollusca > Cephalopoda > Sepiida > Sepiolidae > Sepiola > Sepiola atlantica. Next base: position 181,042,662 of record OY744518.1, read on the forward strand.
AATTGAAGTAAATCTATTAGTCGCTCGATTGTCATGCGCGTTCACCATGCCAAGAATTTTACATTCAAGTTACTCCCCTGCCCCAATACCTTTAAAATATAATGCATTTAAATTAAGTGCTTAGGCGGTCGTACGATGAAAATAAAACTAACAAATTGAAAGCTAAACGAAAACACATTAAACTATAAAGATTTGTATTGAGAACGATTAAAATGTCTGATTATAAATAGAACATCTACCTATCTATTTATCTATCTATTTATCTATCTATCTATCTATCTATCTAGCTAGCTAGCTATCTAGCTATATATCCATGTATCTAGCTAGCTAGCTAGCTATTTATCTATCTAGCTAGCTATCCATATATCTAGCTAGCTATCTATCTAGCTAGCTAGCTAGCTAGCTATGTCTCTAGTCACATATATATTGGTTATCTATTAGTCTTATCATATCTATTTGATCTACCTCAGTTATTTTGTATCTATCTATTTCTCTCTTATTCTCTTTCTATTTCTCGTGCGCACACATATACACCGTCTATCTATCTATCTATCTATCTATCTATCTATCTATATTTATAGTCAGGTATCTTTATATCTTTATATATTTCATCTATAGAATTCACTCCTAAACTAATTAACCGATCATTATGAATTTGAGCGTAAGAGGTCTAAATGTGAGCTATATTAAGTTCAATTTAGTTTCATGCAAAGAGGTAAAATCGGGATGGAAGCCCTTCTTGAAAATTCAGATACCTCCGATTTTTGTGAAATTTTAACAATAGGTTCTATAAATATTCCCCAAATTTCAGATTTATTGGAATATTTATGGTCTATCTATCAATCCAGATATAAATCAATTAATTTAATCTGGTTCAGTCAGTTCATATCTAGTTGTTTATATCTATATCTTTATATGTGGCTATATGAGTATCTTTTGATATCTATATCTTCATATCTATCTTTCCAGAAACAATTCCATGTCTCTAGTATTTATTAAAATTTGTATATATATATATATATATATGTATATATATATATATATATATATATATATATATATATAAATGGATAACTGCTAAAAGTTGTTCATTTATCACTCCTATAACACCATCAAAAAGGCTGACAGTTATTTAAATTGATAATACAACAAAGAACTTTGAAAAACTCTATATATAGTAGAGATAATCGATCTAAGGACACTCATTGGAATGGCTAATTTGCATATCTATTGTTCAAACGGTTCATAATTAATTAGCATTTGTGTTATTCAATTCTAATTCTATTGTACTATTTTATCTACATGTGTGCAATAATTAATTAGCACTAATTTATTAAAGTTATTTAATAAAACGAAATCTATAACTGAAGATAAAAAAATATTCTTAAGAAGTACTACATGTGTATAACCTCCCTATATTTTAAAAACCAGATATTACGACCACAACAGCACATTTAAAAAAAGAACGCCGAATTAAAACAGCACTAGCGAACCATTATTGAGAGCTCAGGGAAAGCGGACGCTCACCAATAATCGAATGGAAAATAAGACGACAGACCAGTGCATGTAGAAATTTAGACGACCCGTGTAGATTATATCTGAATGAGAAATTTGAAATCCTAAACTCTAAAGACCCTCAAAACATATTAAACTGTAGAAGTGAAATAGCAAACAACTGCTTGCACAAAATAAAAATTTACCTAGGTTAAAAATACATAATAAATAAATAAATTAACAAATAAATTAATTAAAAAAACTAAACTAAAATCAAACCTAAAATAGAAATACAAGCAAGCACTTGTTAAAATAAGGTTACCCATTATTTCGACACAACACAGAAACAGAGATAGGCCACCCTATAGAAAACATAACAATAGAATATGAAATAAGAAGTATAATCTACCGAACCTTTGTTTGTGAGAAGCCCAACGATTGGCTAAGAGAATAACACAGAATCTGATTGGTTAACTAGCTAGACTAAACACCGCGTGTATATATAAAAACACCCGACAACACAAACTCCATGTATTTTAGTCTGACGATTCCCTACGGGGATGAAACGCAGAAGTCTCAGTGTAGCTTAATTGCCATAAATATATTTTCATAACTTACTATATATATATATATATATGTTTAATGGTTTCATATACGTAATTTGTGTGTTTAGCTTACATGGACAAGTCGTTGTTTTATCTTGTGCGACCTTCTCAGAGCCAATTTATCATTAAGATGATGGAGACTGACCTCTCATAACCATGTATATTATAAAACTGCATTACCTAGCGTAGTTAGATAAGTATATTTCATTTTGATCGAAGGGGGTGCAATAATGTGTAACTTTAAAATTATAGGAATTTAAAAATGAAGAATAGAGATGATAACATGGAGACCAGGGCTTGCAACAGGCGTACCGTATTATCATTTTTTTCTATTTATGTGTTTCAAAACAACTTGTAACTCCCGACCTTCTTCAGGTGCACGTGGCGCAACGGATAAAGGCGACGAGTTAACAATCAGATCTACCTGACAGTTTTCTGTGTGTTGAGGATCAAATCCTCACTAACTAAGAATAAAATGAAAATTACTTTACACTTCGACCCGGTCATGGCTGGCATGGCGAGAACAATCTACCCACGTGGATTGAATAAGGGGTTTAGTGCAAAATTCTGTATGGATTCCCGAGTTCAACATAAAGATTCACAAGATCGAAAAGGTGAACCTGGTGAAGGTCGGAGTTTACATCGGTCGAAACGTTGTGAGAATAAGATCCAAAATGAGAATAGTTGTCCGATATGGTTCCAATTATTCATATGACATTTTTTGTTATTGGTTATTTCTCTAATTGTATTTTAAGGTTTGGTTGTTTTCTTCTACGGCATATCAACATGTTTGTGTCATTAAATTCTGAATTCCGTAAGTTGGGTAAAATAATCTATGCTACTATGTTTTATTATTAGAATTATTTTGTTTGTAACTTTATATTTTGCAAATCTGCACATCATTGTAAGTCTCCAAACGATATCTTATATTTAAACTTATAGATTAGATAATGATGGGCACTAACACTCCAGTTCGAAGTTGACCTAGGAGTAGTGATCATTAAAGAGTACTTCTATATTCCCCAAAGCAACCAAAATGAGAACCTCTTCACTGAATGCAGTTACATGTTGTTGTAGAGAAACTACTGACACCCCTTCTTTATATCCAATGAACTTTTCCAGTGAGTATATTAACAACAATACTAGCCTCGAGAGTATGGCCGTAGTACAAGTACAGCCGGGCAGATCCCCGTAGACATAAGTGTTACATAACGAGGTTCGTGTTTCAATAGAAAGGTTTGAGTGACAACTAGGGGTTAGAGGTAATCCCAGAACAAAAGTCGCGTAACAACGTGAGGGATGGAATTTCGCTGCAAGTCTGTTGAGTGGGGATTATTTTCGTTGAGGGGAAGTACAAGTGCAGTACGTTCGTTAGGGTACATCTCATGGAAATATTGTAAAACAAGAACAGGGATGTAACACTGTGAGGATGCGACAGAGACTGGTGCTTGGTAGACAGTGCAGGACCTTTTAAGTTAGAAATTCTTTTTTTCATCATTTCGAAACGGGAGAGGCTAGTAATTGATACACGAGCCCAGATATGCCAACAATACTCTATGCATGGGTGAATGGTGGCTTTGTAGAGATATATAATACTGGCAGTTGTGAGAAATTTTCTAGGCCGGTAGAGGGAGCCTACCTCCTTAGACCTGGCAGTATTTTATACGTATTTATTCTATTTCGTGTTGCATCAGAATGTTAACCCGAGAAGTTTGAAAGTTGGACTCTCGGGAAAGGTACTATCGGCTATAACAATCGATGGTTCTAAAGATTGCTTACCATTCATGTTTGGCGCTATTCAACTACGGACTGGATGTAATTTTCTAACCATTCAGTCATTGATTTACACGTGTGGGCATTCGATTTGCATATTTTAACTTTATGCACTTACTTACACATTTGTCAATAAATAATATATGTGTGAGAGTATATATATATATATATATGGGAAGAGAAGGATGAAGGTAATCCGACGTGATGGTAAAATGAAAAAGGAAAACCAAAAACTGGATGTTTTTTATGTGTACATCAATGTTTCGTCTTTATTTATAAGACTTCATCAGGATGATGATATAGGGAAAAGATATCATGCAAGCACAGATACATGTAGGGTAGACATGTTGGGAAGAAAAATAAAATAAAATGAAAAATAATGGCAGCGTCTTGCTGGACGTCCGTACTTGTTAGAGAATGAAAATGAGTGGGAGAAAAAAGGGGAAGGGTGGAGGGAGCAAGGACTACTGTGGCTGGCGATGAGAGAAAGAGGTGGGGGATGAGCAGGGGTAAAATGGATGGCAGAGAGAGATTGGAGGAAGAGGGGGAGGGGGTGTTTGACCAGATGGCTGTGGTCGAGATTGAAGGGGAGGAGTGAGTTGGAATGTTTGTGTGTGGGGGGGTGTATGCAGGGAAAATGGGGATGGGTAGAGAGGGAGGGGGGGCTGTGATTTTGGTGGATGGGCGAAAGTTATGGTCTTAGAGAGCGTTTGGAGAAAATGAGGGAATTTAAGAAGAGGTATGGGAGAAAATAGATGAGAGGGGGAAGAGGGAGGATTTGTCGTGATAGGGTGTGAAATATTTGAAATATTTGGAAAATGATAGCAATGAGTGAGGGATTGGAGTGGGTGGGGGAGGGGGTGATTGAAAGGGTGGGTGAGGAATATTTGAAATATTTGGAACATGAGAAAGTTTATTTGGACTGTAGTATTAAAAATGTGAGGGAAAAAAAAGTGAGGAAAAAAAAAAAAAAAGAAGAGAAGATTCAGGGAGAAGAAGGAAGGGTGTGGGTGAATGGAAGAGTGTCATAAGGTTAGAGATGAAAATAAAAGTTAGCCATGATCAGGCAAAAGACTTTGTTCTGTGAGGATGATCTTGCTTATTAAGGGTGATAGGTTAAAGAAACCATTTCGCTGCTTGATGGTAGTGGAGGATGTGATGAGGGCAGTTTCCAATAATCTTCGCCGAGATTTGTTGTGGATGTGTTTAGTGATTTTGGCTTGTTCAAATTTGAATGCATGACCATATTCTAGAGCATGGGAGAAAAGTGCACTAAGAGGGTTGTTGTTTTTTATGTCCCTTTTATGTTCATTTAATCGTTTCTTTAATTCACGTTGTGTTTCTCCCACGTAGAATTGATGGCAATCATTGCAAGGGACAGTGTATTTCTCATTTCAAATTGATCCTTTTTATTTTGAAGTTAATCCTTTTAAATTTGAAGTTGATCTTATAATTTTGAAGGGTCCCCTTATTTATTTGAGGTTAGAAAAGGTACAATCAAGTATTAATTTGAAATTCAGCTTTTCTAATTCTCGGACAGTAGAAAGTGGGACTTGAGTTTATTTTCGGTAGCCTCGTAACTCTCGCTTTCCTTATTTTGTTCTTTCGTCTTCACATTCCATGAGGGATGTTTCTGACAAAAGGGGGAGAATTGCTGTTTTCTGGGTCGGAATCATCCATCTAACATTTATTGTTGGCTAGTTGTTGAAGTTGAAGTAGTATTTTTAGCTCTTTACATCAAATGGCTTCATGTCTTGTCTGAAGCGATTTCCATAAAAAAAAGTTCAGCTTTGCTCATTTTGACTTACACTTTTGATTTTAAGTTTAACATTTTTAATTTGAAGCTTAACATTTTTTTTAAATTTTATTAACCTCAGACATGGCACATTGCCACTGAGACGTAAGGGGCTTCTGTGAATTAGGAGCCATATTTATAGTGGCATCCTTAAATGTTTGTTAAAATTACATTTTTACATGTTGATAAAGTCAAGGAAACAAAGAGCGGGGAGGGAATTTCAAAGGCTAGCAGTTTGAGGAAACAAGCTATTAGTATAGAAAGTATGAAGGGGTGGGATTTAGTTGACTGTCAAGTTCGTCGGGTGTATTTACGTCAAGGGGGTGCGAGAGAAGCAAATTCATCGGAACACATTCAATTGAAGTACTTGTAAAACAAGTACAGAGGAAGAACAGAGATAGGACAGAGGCTGGAGTTTGATAGACAGTATGGGACCTATTGAATTAGATTATCTTTTTTTACCCTGTCTAAGAGGGAAAGATTAGTGGTTGATGCGCCGGCCTAAATGTGACAACAATACTCCAAGCATGGACAGGTGGTGGCTTTGTAGAGATATAGGGTACTGGCAGATGTGAGAAGTTTTCTAGCCCAGTAAAGGGAGCCCACTTTTCTTTGCAGCAGCCTTGGCAGTATCTTCTATGCATATGTTTCAATTCATGTTACCTGTGAATGTTAGACACTCGAGTAGGGTGCTATGAGCCATAGCAATCGTTTATCGAAAAGGTTTCTTTAAATTGTTAAAGGAAATGAGCTTTGTTTAAGTAGTATTAAATGTTACCATCCATTTATGCCTCCATTCCACTATAGACTTGAGATCATTTTCTAAGGATTCAGCCATTGCCTTGGATATGTGCCCGTTCGTTTTACCCACATGTCGCGAATAGAGCGTAGTGTCATGATCAAATATACCCATCTCGGACACCATTTCATCAGGGAGGTCGTTTATGAAAATCAGAAACAATAAAGGTCCAAGGATCGACCCATGGGTACACCCGACTTAATGCCATGTTATTTGTATGTTGGCCATCGAGGACAACCTGAATATTTCTTTTGATTATGAAGGATCTAATTATATTAAATATTCGTCTAGTAATACCATACGAATTAATTTTCATGAGCGGACCTTCATACCAGACCTTGCAAAGGCTTTTGATATATCAAGCGCAATCGCCTTAGCCTCACCTGTCTTGTCCAGTGTATTGTATATGCGTTCATAGATCACCGTTAGGATATCTGCAGTAGGGTGTGCTTGCCTTAATCCATACTAATGGGCAGAAACAAGTTTAGCATTAACCAGGTGGCCGACTATCACTAGATTGATTAAATGATTCAAAGATTTTAGCGAAAAGCGGGGTAGACTGATGGGACGATCGTTTTGAGAGTCAGTTTTTTCACCAGAATTCTTGAACACTGATACCACAGAGGCAATTTTCTAGCTATCAGGGAAGCAAGATTCATTTGTAGTAGAGTTTGGAGAGGATAGGGGCCAACTCAGCAGAGCATTTCTTTATTACTATAACAGGAATAAGATCGGACCCACATGCTTTGCACATGCAGGCGTCAATGGTTTTTATGATATCCCTGACATGAAAAGGGGTGATGATAATACAGTGTTACTTCAGTCCTCAATGGGAAATTTGGGAGTTGTTTGCGGAGTCCCAGGTGACGTTCAAATAGTTCAGCCTTATCAGTTGCCGTGCAAACGACATGCTTGTTGTTTAATTTAAAGATGATCCTTTTTAATTTGAACTTGATCATTTTTAATTTGAAGTTTAGCATTTTTAATTCCAAGTCTATCTATTTTTAATTTTTTGTGCAATAAATTGTTAATTTGAAATTCATTTTTAAATTGATTTTATTTAAATTAAAGTTTAACATTTTTAATTTGTAGTTGATCTTTTAACTTAGGAGGTTATCATTTTTAATTTGAGGTTAAAAAGGGGTTCAATCAAGTATCAATTTGAAATATTTATTTGAATTTATTAATGAAATAATTCAGCTTTTTTATTTGAAGTTTAACATTTTTATTTGAAGTTTAACATTTTTATTTAAAGTTTAACATTTTTTATTTAAAATTTATCTCTTTATAAATTTGAAGTTAATCTTTTTGCAATTTAAAGTTTAACATTTTTTTAAAGTTTAAAATTTTTTTTTAAGTTTAACATATTTGAAATTTATCTTTTTTTAATTTGAAAGTCATTTATAATTTGATGGTCATCTTTTTTAATTTGAGGTTAAAAAGTGTGTAATGAAATTTTAATTTAAAATTCAGCCTTTTTAATTTGAAATTCAAAATGTTTTATCCGTAGATAACGCAATGTCATTCAAAATAACATGGAGTCAATATTTTGTAAGAATGACGCTTTTTCTTTTGTTTCCGAGGTACTCTAAACGATGTACGAGTCTCGTTTTACAATAATCTTTATGCCCTTGTATTAATGATGCACTGTTTGCCCGCATCAATGGTTTCATGCCTCTTATTTAGATAGATCTGGCACTGCTTACATAAATCCTATTATCAGAATAATTATGTTGTCAATGGGATTTAATACCCACATTTAACAGTATATCCCATTTTTGTAATAATCTATATCTATATAATAAAATTGTTAGACAGCAGATGGTCTGTCTGCAGCAATTCGCATTCAAACGTAACTTTGAAATTATAACATTTTTATTCAATTAATTTAATGACCAAACGATGCTTCGAGTAATTAAATTCAACTTCACAAAAATCCGATTTAAAAAAGGGAAAACGAGCCAGCATGAAACAGCTGTTTTAAAAAAATATATTATTTCATGCTATATCTATTTCGTCGTTAAAAGAAAAAAAAACTCGAAACTAATTATGGAATTTAAACTTCAACCATTCGTAAAAAAAAACGTCCTATCGGTTATATTGAAAAACTGGACTCGTATTTTTAGTCAAATTGTTAATTTTTTAGGAGTCTTAAGTAATTCGTAATTGCATTCTTAGTATCGCCCGGACTGAGTATTGAACCTTCAACCTCCAGAAGACTGTCACTTAAAACTGATTATTACTGAGCACTATTTCCGTTACGCCACGGGTCCTTGCTCATTTCAACCCTGTTATGGCTGACAGAACGAAAGAAAACTACATCCGTAGGGGTCCGTTCGAAATTCCGTACAGATTCCCGAGTTTGACAGAAAGATTCCCGAGTTTGTCAAAATGAAAAAATTCGGAGGTTACATCGGCCGAAATGTTGTGAGAATAACAGTCAAGATGAGAACAGTAGTGCAAATAATGTAAAAATTACAAATTATAAATCCTCATCTAAAAAATTTCGAAGCAAATGTTTACGTTATAAAATAGTGTAAAACATTTGATGTGCTGTCATAACGTCAGTAAAGTTGCTAATTCTATCGGTCTCTATTCCATTGATTTAGTTTTGTGACAATAAAAGTTTCAAATCGAAGAACCGGTTTGTATACGATCTTAACCTCTAGAAGCTGGAAAGAGAATTTGGGACGCTGAAACCGTATGCACAACAACAGACGTAAACAACAAATTATGGTTTTGTTAAGATTAAGAAAAGAAAACATTTACCAAAGTTGAACGCTAAGACAATTCCATGAAAAATGCTAGTATACTGAAATCATATGTCCTTAATAGGGTTAAGATGAAAATTCATATACACTAAATGTACAAAACCAAGGAAATTCCCAAATTTTGACATTTTTATTGTTATTAATTAAGGGTATGACTACATATCAACCAAACCATTTCATTATCACATCACTACAGTATAAATATCTATGCATGAGTGGATGAAGTGTGTGAGGTGCGCTGAAGAAAAATTCCTACCAGTAAAATACATAGCCCTGTTGTGCTCACATACCCTTAATGACAATAAAAGTGTAAAAATTTGGGAATTTCCTTGCTTTTGGACATTTAGTGTATATTAAGGGCATATGATTTCAGTATACTGGCGTTTATCATGGAATGTCACTACTTTTGTAAAGGCTATGCCTCAATACAATGGTCATTTTTAAGGTTTTTTGGAATTTTCTGGAAAACTAAGGTATATGGTAAACTGAAATTAAAATACCATCAACTAGACCCTAGAACCTTTATCTCTGCAAAAAAATCAGCTGAATCCATCAAATAGTTGATGAGATACAGGGTGACACATAGTACGTACGTACGTACACACGGATAACATAATTTAATTATTGAACTTTCTGGATCTCTGGGTTGCCTTGACTAATGATGTTGAAATTCTACACACTTATAGAACCTATCAAATAAAAATTTTGTGCAAAGTTTTAACTAATTTGGTTTATTGGTTTTTGAGTTATGATTGATCAAAGAAATGAGATTTCTAGCATAGGCCATTCTTAAAGTCTATTAAGGGATAGAGCGCTCTCGCGCCTCCCTTGATTAAGAATTAATATCACTTCGTGTTTATTTTATTTGCTTGAACAAAGATTATATTGTCACGTAAAATTGAAGATTCAGTTTTTGTTATTGCTCTTGTATGGAAGAAATAGATGAATATTTTGTTACAGCATGACTTTATTCCCCGAAAATGAATAATCGCTGATTAAAACCTTTTAACCATTTTAAGCGCGAACTTCAGCTAGTCAATATATACATTGCCTAAACGGAGGGAGGGTCGACATAAAAGCAATTTTGAATGAGACAAATGTCTCCTGGTCGTGAAAACAGGATACTTGGGTAAGTTGGATATGGACCTGCAAATATCGATGAAGCGAATAACCAAGATGGCGTACGCTGCACTTCAAACAGACGACTCGTTTCCAGCGCCATCGATTTCTCGCTATGACAAAAAAAAGCATGGAACAAAAAGCCCAATTGTTCGTCTTTCAAGCGAGTTGTATTTAAAAAAATTAGAAATGAATATGATTTGAAATCAATACAAGTTATTTTCTTCTTCCACCTCTTTCTCTTCTTCTTCCTCTTTTTTCTTCTTCTCCTGATTTCTTTCTTCCTCTTTTTCTTCTTCTTCTTCTTCTTCTTCTTCTTCTTCTTCTTCTTCTTCTTCTTCTTCTTCTTCTTCCATTTCTTCGTCTTCTTTTTCTTTTTCTTTTTCCTTCCCTTTTTCTTCTTTTCCTTCTTCCTCTTTTTTTCTGATTTTTCTTCTTCCGTTTTTTTTCTGATACTTTTCTTTTTCTTCTGATTTTTTAAATGATTTTTCCTTTCTTTCATTTCTTCGTTGTTTTTTTCTTCTTCGCTGTCTTTTTTCTTTTTTTTCTTCTTATTCTCTTTTTATAGTTTTTCTTTCTTCTCTTTTTCTAACGTTTCTCTCTTTTTCGTCTTCTTCTTCTTCTTCTTCTTCTTCTTAGTTCTCTCTTTATTTCAAATTCCCTTTCTTTCTCTTTTTTCTTTTACATCTCTTTTCCTATCCCTCTCTTATTCATCATGTCTGTTTTTACTTCCTCTATGGTCTAATAGTGAATTCTACCAAGGGGTTCAGTGTTAAATGCCTGATAAAGGACCTTCAGAAATATAAAATTTAATTCAACTACCATTGTAACTGACTTGGTGTCTCTTATATAAATAACGGAACGTGTAGGTAGTGGGGTGGAAACATTTCCACCAACAGGAGCAATAAGGCGCCTCCTTCCCCCCGCTAGCCCGCGGGAGACACTTGGACAAGGTCGAGTACCCACTTAGCCCCCCGATCAGGGTACGTGAAGTCATGGCAGACAGATGATGGATAGAGGATTGAGCAGCCTAATGGATTTTAGAAACTGGTCAACCCTTCGTTTTGTGTTAGGCAGATGATACTGATTTTTGTACAATAGCTCAAACTTCCTGCTCTGTAAGAGCACTGCCCCTATAGAAGGTAATTGTAACCCACTAGAGGTAACCTCTTTGCAAAGAACATCATGGTAAAACAAAAGAAGAATGGAGAGCCATGATCATCGATGTCTGCAAACAGACCTAATACCTGAAAAAAGAGGAGAGAAAGGAAAGTTGTATTTCTACTTGTCTGTCTGTCTGTCTGTGTGTTTGACTAAAACTCGCAAATTACAAAAGATGATACACAAACAAAACTTACATGTATTATGTACGACCCCAAGCTGGTTATGCTAAAATACTCCTATATTTGCTCGTCACCGGAAACCAAATTGGTACATGGAGGTTCAGAAAGAAAAAAGAAACTTTCTTTCATCTTTACTAGTAAATGTTCGAAAAAGAACACTGAAACTATGTCAAACAGTCAGTCAGCTGATGATGACTTTTTCTTTATCTTTCTCTCTTTATTATTTCTATTAGTTGCCAAAGCTTCAGCATGAATGAGACAGCGAACAGGTGAGTCGGAGGAAGGGGGTGTTTAAAAAGTAACGTGACTAAAGATGCATAGATATATACATACATATATATATATATATATATATATATGAGAGAGAAAAAGGGGGAGAGAGAGACAAGTAAACGATGGGAATAAAGAGTGTAACTATACAATCAGTTGCTCTAAACAAGGTGTTTCAAATAAAATAAATTTAGGAAGTAAACATAAATTTAGGAAAGAAAAATTAATTTCTTTTATTTGAAACCCCTTGTTGTGAACAACTGATGACGTAATAGCTTTTGTATTTTTACAATCCTTATTCTCATCTTTTACTTGTCTATATAATTGCTCTATCTCGTATATCGAGCATCGATTTTTTCATGATAGGTTCTACTTTAAAGTTATATCTTTATTTTTTTTTTCTTCTTTACAAATATATATATATATATATATATATGTATATATAAGGAAGGTGCATTCCAATGACCAAAGGAACAATCAATCCATAATCATACTATTCATCTGTTCTTTCAATATTTTAATCGTCATATATCGTCAACGACCACAACCGTAATTTTCTTCTGTTCTTTCAATCTCTTTACTTTCATATATAAGCGAATACATGGAATTCCTCTTTGCCTCACAGACAACAAAATTTTTTCTTACTATGTTTATATTGTATTTTTTAATTTAGCAATGTTTATACTTTTCCAAATTCAATGCTTTTTGTACATCTTACGCGCGTTTCGCAGCAGAATCAATAGAAATACATAGTCTCCATCTTAACTTTGTTTCTCATCAGATAAATTGTTCATTCAGTAGCAATAGGAAAAAAAAAACCTCGATCGAAAGACATGGGAAAAGAGGATAGAAAAAGTTCAAAATTAGCTCTTGACAAAAGTAACGGCAAGTCAAAATACATGAAAACATACATGAAAAAAAACTCATATGAGAAATGGTAACACTTTTAACTTTTATTTTCTGAGCCAGGATCCTGTGCAAGAAATAATATAAACTAAAGGTTCAACACATTGTGTGTAGCATACCTGGTTAAAATAAAACATTATACGGCTATATTCACGTTGGCACTCCTGTTCTCATTAGATTAAAGAAGTTAAGTGACGTTAAACCTGGTCAGTATCAGATGGGCAACCATTTTGGAATACTAGAAGCTGTATGTAAAAAGATGATGACACAATCTGGAAGCCTCTCTTGCAAAAAACAAAAAACAAACTAACATTGCAACTGCAAATAGACGCTATTATTCTTATTACGTTTACGTTTCAAAATTGCTACGGCTGTAGAAGGAATTAATGTAGGTGTTAGATGTTGCACTACTACAACAGTGAAATACGATGTGTGTGTATATATATATATATATATATATATATATATATATATATATATATATATATATATAGCTTTTTTCAAATAAAACATTATTTCCAGTTCATAAAAGTAAGAAAAAACGGTGCCTCTTGACATAACATTTACGCTAAATAAAATTATATATATTAGAAATACATACTTGTTAGGGTGAAAAAAAACGGTAACCAAATTTTACAGAAAGCAATCCACTTGTGTTTTTTATTATTCACAGAAATTTAATTTATTCTTTCGATTGAGTATTTGAGTTTAGAGACGCCATTTCGTTAAATATAAGTGTGCAGTAATCGCAATTAGTACTCTTTTATCTCGCTAGATGTCGTTGTTCTTGAGATTTATATAAATATATATATTAATTAATATAATGGCGTCTCTACACTCAAATACTAAATCGAAAGAAAAAATTGATTTTTTAAGTAATAAAAAAACTACTGAATGTTTTCCGTAAAATTTGGTTACTGTTTTTTCACCATAAATAAGTATTTCATAAAATTAGAATATTATTTAGCGTATTTACCGAGGAGTGTTATGTCAAGAAGCACCGAAAAAACTTTTAACACTTAAAGTGAATGTGAATCGGCTACTGTTTCGTTGAACGATTTAAATGTCATCGAAGAAAAATGACCGGAAGTGAAAATATGAAAGATTGGCAGTTGGCTATTTACTCGCTTCCCACTGCAGCTAATGTGGTATAAATATATCCAAGAACGGACCTGTCGGCGTTCCCCGGTAGAGGCGCATCAGGCGATTGGCAATAAACCATCACCACCCGTCAAAAAGAGGAACTGATGAACTAAAAGTGTACCTACGAGGCCAGAGCTAGATCATCCCACACGAAGAAGAGTCTGTTGCTACAACAGAAGTCCCTAGGTTGTCGCATGGATTACCGAG
>OY744518.1:181061886-181066886 GCA_963556195.1 Sepiola atlantica
TATTATTCAACCGGGTCAACGCCGATTAAGAATATACGAACTTTGTGGGTGTTTATTTTGTAGTTGTTTACTTATAGCTGGGCATGCATACATACATACATACATACATACATACATACATACATACATACATACATGTACACACACAACCTTTCTTTATATAATAGATTTTAATTATTAATACAAATCTCATTTTAAACAAGCAAGGTTAACTAAGCAAACATCTCACTTGGAATTATTTTACGTCTCCAACTTTTCTAATTTACCTAATATCGTTTTCTGTAGTGGGACACCTTGGAGAAGGGAGTGTGTGAGAGAAAGTGGAAGAAGTACTATTTGGAAAGTAAACAGAAATAAAGGCGTAAGAAAAGCACGTGTTCACAAAAGAGTACCTTATATATATATATATATATATATATATATATATATATATATATATATATATATATATATATATATATATATATATATATATAAGTCAGTTTATATTATATTCCAATAACCATGGTTTTATTTTATTATTTTTATTCTTTCACATTTCCCAAAATGTAAAATTTCTGTGAGATATATTTTTTATGGTCCGTTTAATTTGTCTTGTGCCAAACAACATTTTTATGTCAATATCGTCTCTGCAACACTACAAAATCATCAGAAAAATTCACAAAGAGTAAAAAGTTCTTGGATTAAAGTGTCTTGAAAACACCTACACTATACAGTAGTTTCATTTTAGGGTGAAAACAAACAAAAAACAAACAAAAAGAGGGAGACTACAAAGTAAAAGGAACTAATGGTATATGGTAATACATATATTGTCATTAATAATTATATATATATATATATATATATATATAAACAGGTGCTTCACAAAAAGCACGTGTTCACAAAAGAGTACCTTATATATATATATATATATATATATATATATATATATATGTATGTATGTACGTATAGGTTTCGTCCTTTATAACCGGGGTCCATCAGCATAGAGATATGACTATTCACTACTGACCATGCGATTCGAAACCCCGAATTCCGAGTATTTTACAACTCAAATCCCGACATCTGGGCCACCGCTGAATAGCGAATAAACAGTTATAATTTTAACACTTTATCCGGTGGCTTGGCGTCATAAGAGCGTTCAACTGAATGAAAAGAATAATGCATTTATAGCTAGCGACGTCATGCTGTGTAAATACTACACTTACAGTGCCCATCTAGACGGGTTTTCCAGGAGCTACAAATAATAAATATATGTTTTGTTTATTATCTATGTACGTATAGGTTTCATCTTTTATAATCGGGACCCATCAGCATAAAGATATGACTATTCACTACTGGTCATGCGATTCGAAACCCCGGATTCCGTGTATTTTACAACTTAAATCCCGACATCCAGAGTTTCTGATTGGCACAGAAAAATACGTCTTTATTTATTAATCCAAGATGAAAACTGCACAGAGCCATATGCGCACACATGATTTAAGGCACTTTTATTTTGTACCTGAAAGAGTAAACTTCCGCCACGACAAAAGAACAATAAAAACATTTCGTTTTCCAAAAAAATACTCTTTTCTTTCTTTGACAGACCAAAGATTGACTAACAGTTTCTTTCTTTTCTTAAACTCATATTGCAAAAGCTTTTTTTTGTTTTCAATATATTTACGGTTAAAATGGGGTTCAGTAATAATCACAAACAACTTATTTTTACTTAAACTATGATTTACTAGATAAAATAAATACATTACACAATGCAAATGTAATCTTGCATGTGAAACACCGATATCTATTCATAAATGTGTATTGCGTTTGTGTCCGACATGAATGAAAGTTAATAATAATACTTCGTTAGCTGCTAGCTCCTGTACGCACCCTACACGATCTTTCCAGACGGAGTACACACCACCTGCAAATAAGTTCTTTCATACCTCGAAAAAGGACTAAGTAAAGACAAAACCGTTGAAGACAAGAGGAGGTTTATTCGCTTTGATCTTTGTCCCAAATCACTGACCAGTAGGATGTGGAGGGGAGACAGAAATTAATAATCACTGTTTAACCATATCTTATCAGAGAATTTCAACAAAACATGTTCACACGTGTAGTGCCCCCGGTAAACTGCTAACCTCTCTCACTAACTGTCCCTTGAGCAATGTGACGTCACATCCGTTTCTATCAATTCACACAGACCCAGTAATTCTTACCTCAAGTCAATAAGTTGACTCTAACTGAATTTTTATTTTTTCGTTATTCTTGACAAACCATCTTGCATATACTAGTGGGTTTACTCGCTCAATATTTAACACGTGTAAAAGACTCCCGGCAGGTTTATAAAGGCTTCATTAAATTTAAGAAAATATTTCAACATAAAATACGACACCTACAATCAGGGTCTTAAAATGTTATGATTAATTATTTTAAAGAAATACAACAATAGTTTAATTGCTAGAAATTAGAATTGCTATTCATTCAGCATTCTGGATTAATGAGAGAATAAAGAAACATCATTTATTCTTTTCAGAAATGAGAGCAACTCTTATCAAATTATTCAGCTAAAGCTAATGATAATGAAATGTTCATATAAAAAAATGTAACTGCCGAAGAATAGGAATTTGTCTTCTTCTTGTGTTTATAAACCAGGAAATATTTCCATGCGGCATGAATGATACGAGTCTTTTCATTCGAAGCACAGTGTATAACATTATTATTATTATTATTATTATTATTATTAATATTATTATTATTATTATTATTATTATTATTATTATTATTATTATTATTATTATTATTATTATTTTTATCATTGTTGTTGTTGTTGTTGTTTTTGTTGGTATAAAGCTCTATCGGAAATATATATTTAGATCTTTATATATTCAAAATCTGCTCACCTTCTTTTAACAAGTTGTTTTTCTAAAAAGTGGCACTTTCGATTGGCACACAAATAAAAGTTGTCTCAGTCGAGAAGAATCTCTTCTCCTCGGACCGAGGACATATACTACACTTTGATCCCGGCCCGAAGAGGAAGTGTGTGTATTTGTGAACTGAGGTACGCATATTTTTGTGTGTACAGAGAGATTTGATCGACATAATAGAATGTATTTTTACGTCACGCAGAAGAAAAGATGACGTTCTGAATATGTTGTGGTGATGTAACGACGAGGTGTGCTGACGTCATAACAAAATGTGCTCATTTTCTTTCATTCTATTTGTAAACTATATATATATATATATATATATATATATATATATAATCAAATATTGTGAAATACAACAGAATCTTCTGCTAGATTGAACTATTTTTAATTTTTTAAAGACAAATTCAGAGAGTTTTCCAAAATTTCCGCTGCTTCCGTCTAGATTAGGGGACGAAACGGAGTGATATTGGAGTACAGTGAGAACAAAGAAAGTTATATGGTGTTATGAGTATAGTGAAAAGTACATACACTACATAGTAGTGATTCTTATTCAATCTCGAGCAACGTCGGGCTTTACTGCTGGTATATATATATATATATATATATATATATATATATATATATATATATATATATATATATATATATATATATATATATATATCTTTCTCTCTCTCTCTCTCTCTCTCTATATATATATATATAGATATATATATATATATATATAGAGAGAGAGAGAGAGAGAGAAAGATATATATATATAGATATAGGTATATATATATATATATATAGAGAGAGAGAGAGAGAGAGAGAGAGAGAAAGATATATACATATATATATATATATAGAGAGAGAGAGAGAGAGAGAAAGATATATATATATATATATATATATATATATATATATATATATATATATATAGAGAGAGAGAGAGAGAGAGATAGATATATATTGTTGTGTTATTGAAAATAATATTTTTCTTATAATGTTATATTACTTACAGTATCCGAAAATGTCCAAGTACAAGCTCAATGAAAATGTATTATTCATCTGCTTAATTATAATTTTTTAAATTTTCTAAATTTTTCTGATGATCTTTTTTGTATTAAAATTATTTTTTTGTTTTTAATGCTTTTATTTTATTTATTTCATTTAAATATTATTTAAAAGGGCGTGTTTATTAGTGTTATTGTTAGTTTAGGCGTGTTTATATAGAAGGGATTTCTATTCGCTTTGGTTTTTTTTTTTATTTCTCTCATAATTTTCGATATTTGTGGAATGGCTTTAACGCGTATTGCTAAAAAAAAAAACGGTGTTTGCCGACAATAGGTCCTTTCCAAAATATCGATCCGGGCTAAAGGTTTAATTTCGGGAAATAGATCAAACAGTGTCCCTTATGTTTATCTAGCTAATTAACCCTGAAATTGAGTATCTTATATAAATCGGGAAGGGATATGTAAACGTTGTTTAATGAAATACTTTATAGTTGCTCTTGTAGAAGAACCTATAATATAGCACTTGATTGGGGTGTTTTTAACTCACTTATGATATAGGCTATATATACGTTGTGTTTTAAATATTTTAATGCAAAAAATATTTAAGAGTGTACATATATAAACCTACTTCATACTCTAACGAAGACCATGTCATGCTTTTTCTCAATCATCAGATAAGATTGGATCGCCCGTTTTCTATGGTTTGTTTATAATTAATACAAAGTTAGTTTTAATTTTAAATTAGCAAGAAATACAAAACGCGAGCGATTCTCGCCAGCTGATTGCGAGGAGGCGTGAAAAGTTATGGCGATGTATATATAATCCACGTACGTTACAAGTCTACAAAGAAGACACAAATGCATGGAAAGTTTTGATTCTGGTCTGAGTGGTGTATCTAGACGCAGACTATTTAGAAATGATTGAACTTCAGTTGGTAGCCTCAAACGTTACTTGGGGGTATACCAGAACAATGAAACAGTGGCTTTTGAAAGGGGTCTGCATGTTTGTCCGATTTGTACAAGATTGGCAGAGCTAAAAAAATTAATTAAAAAATTGCATGAGATGAAAATACTCGAGCATGTGTTGCAGGCGCTAT
>OY744518.1:181069386-181074386 GCA_963556195.1 Sepiola atlantica
AAGTCATCATCAGTGATTGCTCAGTGATAATAACCGATGGTGATCCCTGGAGTCTGAGTGAAAACAAGCCTCCCCGGATTTCCAGTACTATCTATTGTCTCTGGTTTATGCTTGTACCATTTGTCTGAGTGTTCGAAATGCATTTGTTTACATAGCTCACAGTGTATTACCTTCCCCACGTACTCATTCCTATTTTGGGGGCCAGTTTTGGGCAGTCACTTATTATGTGATTTACTGTTTCGTCTCTTTGTCTGCACAATCTGTATTTACTGGTTTTAGCTATTTTAGCTTTAATGTAATTTGTCCTAATCGCATTGTTTTGTGCAGCCGTCAGTAGGAGTTCCGTTTCTCTGTTCAGGTGTCCTCTTCTCTTGTCATTCTTATAAAACTCCATGTAGTTGCCTTTCTTCCCACTTTTCTTTTTTTGTCTGTTTGTTTCTGGTTCCGGTGTTTCCTGAGTTGTTCGTTGGGACAGCGTCTCTTAATATGGTCATCACCCTTTTGGTGTTCTGGTTTATGTATTTCTCCAGCTCTTTTTTTAGTGTTGTTCACACAGTCTTCTATACTTACCAGTCTTCTTCCTCCTTCGTTTTCTGCCTGTATCGTCTTTTGGGTTTAATGCGTTGTGCATGGTCATTAATTTTCTAGTCCTCTGGTCAGGGTACTTGAGTTCTTCTTTTGTCCAGCTTATGAATGGTACAGAGTTTCTGCTATATAATTTTGTTTCTAATAGCTTCTTTGTTTTTCTCAGGTATTCTTTTCCAATCTTTTCTTTCATTTCTGTAGATTTGATTGTGTCTGCTTCCATAACGCCCAAATATTTATAGCTCTCTTGTTCGCCTAGCGCCCTCATCTGCTCTTGGGTGGGTAATTCCCTGCTCTCTGTCGTCTCCAGCTTTCCCTTTTTTCTCTAGCAGCGCACACTTTCCCATTCCGAATTCCATTTGGATGTCGTCGCTGAAGATTCTGGTCGTATTTATCAGCTTTTCAAGTTCTTATTGTTAATTGCAAATAGCTTCAATTCGTCCATGTACATGAAGTGGTTTATTCGTTGTTCTGTGCCTGGGAACTTATATCCGGCATTACATTTCCAGAGTATATAGTTTAGTGGCATCATGGCTATGATAAACAATAGTGGGGATAGGGAGTCCCCTTGGAAAATGCCTTTTTGTATTTTGATCTCCGCCAGTTGTTGTCCTCCAACTGTCAGTTCTAATCTCATTGTTCCGATTGCTTTCTTGATGAGATTAATAGTCCTGTCGGCTATCTTGTACATTTTCAAGCATTCACTTATCCATACTTGAGGGATTCTGTCATATGCGTTTTTGTAATCAATCCATGCTATAGATATGTTCTTTTTCCTGCTTTTGACTTCTTTCAGGATCCTTTGATCTATGTATAACAGATCATGCGTCCCGTTTTTCCCTTTCCGGCATCTTTGTGCCGTTAGGATTTTCAACATTGTTGGTAAGCATGTTATTGGCCTGTAATTGCTTGGGGTTGTTCCCTTCCTGGCGTCTTTTTATATGAGCGTTGTCCTTCCTTTGGTCACCCACTTTGGTACGTCTGTTTTATGGATACATCCTCTCAGTTTCTGTGCTAGTCCTTTATGTAGGGTCGTGAATTTTTTGAACCAGTGCGCATGTATTCATTCGTAGCCTGGTGCTTTATTATTATTATTATTATTATTAGTAGTAGTAGTAGTAGTAGTAGTAGTAGTAGTAGTAGTAGTAGTAGTAGTAGTAGTAGTAGTATTATTATTTATATATACTAGCAGGGCTACTCGGCGCTGCCCCGGGCAAAGGTGTAACATATTTATATTAAAACTTCTATCTCTTTATCCGTCTCTCTCTATTTTCCTCTCTTTTTGGCTCCCCTATTTTCCACCTTCCTCTCCCAACCCACTCTTGTTTTTTTCTTTTCTCTGGACATGCACACACATACAATTCTCCTTTATATAGACTTACTGAGGAATGTATCGGCATAAGGGAAGTGACTCCTTGATAAAAAAAAATCAGAGTTACTTACCTTTAGTATATAAAATGGCTGAAAAAAACCTACCCCTAACCCTAACCCTTACCCTAAGCCCCTTGACGAAATATGCGCCAGTTTAGAGTCAAAGAATTAATATTTGTTTTAAAATGTCATATATTATTCTCCCAGAGCAACGCTGATCAAGAATATAGCAACTCTGTGGCTGTTTATTTTGTAGGTTTTTACTTTTAGCGTGAAATATACACATACGCACATAGAGATAACTTCCCTTTATACAATTAATATACTGGGAAAATGTGATCCGTTGAATAACTCATTCAGCTCCAGTTAGATTTTTTGGATCGGGAAAAAGGCGACTGGCAATAAACCAACACCACCTCTGAAAGAGAACGGTAATGCCTGGAAGGGATGGCTTTCTAGGACCAAACTGAACCATACCTAGTTCAGACAAAGTTTTAGAGGGTATAGTATGTGCACAACCTCCCATTTTAAAATAAAAATATTTCAGATTTGCATTAAATTTGATTTAGAGTTATTAGACACCAATTATACCAGATCCCATAAAGTTCAATTTTTTTAAGCTTTTTTTAAGCTTAAACCTTAAATTTTAGATATTTTCTAGAATCAGAATGTGTAATGGATTTTAATGAAAATTGAAATAATGATTTGTCGTAAAGGGATATAAAAGTGGTGCAAAACTATTCTGTCCGGAAAATTAATTTTACCCGTCCTGGAACGGGTATTTTTCTAGTGATAAGGCCTACATGGAAATGTCAAAGTTTCGACTTAGCAAGCTCTTCAGAACGAAAGAGTTTCCCCACACTCTTCTTTCTTCCTTCTACATCTCGACACTGCCATTTTATCTCAATAAATCAGCGCGATGCAAACAAACGATAACATATCGAAATTTAAATATATATTTCTAGTCTGGTATGGAAATCTATTTGCCTCTGAGAAGTCGATGTAAGTCATATATAATAACACGTGGTGATTCTGATGCGTATAAGACTTTTTAAAGACTAAGTTATTTATCTCCGGTTCGACACAAGCTCAAAGTATTTTTTATTTACCTCCTATCCAGGAGGCTAGACGCAATGTCAGGTGTGGTTAGCCAGCGCACTAGGACTAGCGCGCTCTGGTCTACAAAAAATGCCTGAGCAGCTTCGTCGGCATTCCCCGTAGGGGGCCTCGGGCGATTAGCAATAAACCAACCCTTTCTACAAGAGAAGGTAAAGCCTGGGAGGGTGAGCCACCTAGAACTGTACAGGACAACACCTCAGACCGGCATAATCAAGGCCCGAAAGCCAAGACGATACCGGTCTACAGAGTGCAGCATCCATCGGAACGGATACTACACTCTGACCTTATATATATGTATATATATATATATAAGAGGATTTAATGAATTAGAACATTACAATTGTTCCAAGAATTAGAACATCAAGTCTAGTATGGCGTACGGTCGTTTCCAAAACATTCTGGAAATACTTTATTTTATTTTATAAAATTAACAAAGCTACTCCAAAACGTCACTTCATCAGCGCCTTTAGCACCACGTCTTACAGAAATTCAACGAAAACACAACAAGCTCGTCGTAGAAAAACATCTATTGACAGGAAGAGCATATATATATATATATATATATATATATATATATATATATATATATATATATATATATATATATATATAGTCATCCACACACAGACAGCGGCTAGACGAGCCATGGATCGAACCTTCAGCCATCTTGTTGACAGTCGGCAGCTCTTGCCGTTAAGCTGCGGGAGAAGCGTTTGTAATTGAAAATGATATCTGCAATGTCTATAAACACTGACCGCCGGTTCCATCGCGCTCAATTTATTTATTTACAAAGAGCTTTGCATTACATTAAGAAGCAGCAGAAGACATCACCCAACGACAGCGCTAGACCCGAGAAGGGATATATATATATATATATATATATATATATATATATATATATATATATATATATATATATATATATATAGTAAGCAATGAAAATATATATGGCAAT
Organism: Sepiola atlantica; assembly: GCA_963556195.1. Taxonomy (NCBI): domain Eukaryota; kingdom Metazoa; phylum Mollusca; class Cephalopoda; order Sepiida; family Sepiolidae; genus Sepiola; species Sepiola atlantica. The sequence continues at coordinate 181,073,417 of OY744518.1, forward strand.
CAAGCTACACAGAGGCTCCCATGTTTCATCCCCGGGGGGAATCGTCAGGCTAAATGCATTTAGCCTGACGATTCCCCCCGGGGATGAAACACGGGAGCCTCTGTGTAGCTTGATTGCCATATATATTTTCATTGCTTACTACCTAGCTCTACTTACGTATCGAGCACTGTTGAAGTAAATACTGAAAACTGACACATAAAAAATTATATCTCCTTATAATATTTTACGTGGATACATAAAGTACTAATATATATATATATATATATATATATATATATATATATATATATATATATATATATATATATATATATACGGTAATCTCCTAAACTAATTAACGGATCATAATAAGTTTTGGAATATATATTCTCAGCAACACGGCGAGTAACATGGGCACATTATTTTTTTTTATAAACTTTGCTATTTAGGGAGTGCATCTATCCGAACTCGCCCCCCCCCCCCCCCGAAAAAAAACTTTTAAAATAAGGTAGATACAAATAAATTAATAGAGAAAAGAATTGCTTTTCATACAATTTCAGGTTATATTAAGTAATACATTTTTTAAAGGATCAGTGCATGAACGTCAATGATATGTATGTGCTTGGTAAAATCATAAACGATTCAACTTATCATTATCAATTATGGAATATGTATTCTAGGAAAAAGGGTAAGTAACATAGGCACATTATTATTATTATTATTATTATTATTATTATTTTATTATTTTTTTATTATTTTTTTTTTTTGTAACTTTACTATTTAGGAGGGTAACGTACCGGAATCGTTAATGTTAAGGTTAGGGTAAGAAATTTTTAAAAAACATTACAATTTAAAAGTATATATATATTGCAAACTCGAATACCACTTCTAAACCAATTAACAGATCATTTATTGCAAATTTTGGAACACGGCTGCTAGGCGTAAAAGATCTTAATGTGGACCATATTTAGTTTCATTTAGTTATATGCAA
>OY744518.1:181079386-181089386 GCA_963556195.1 Sepiola atlantica
GTCGGCATTCCCCGATAGGGGCGCCTCAAGCAGTAAGCAATTAACTTACTCCTCCCCAAAGAGGGGAGGCAAAGCCTGGGAGGGTGCACCTCCTAGAACTGCACAGGACAGACCCACAGACAGGCGTAAATCAAGCCTCGAAGGCCAAGACAATACCAGTATGGGGTGCAGTATCCATCGGAACAGATACTACACTTTGATCTTAGCCAAAAGGCCAAGAATCTCTACGTTACCCTCTATGTGCCGAATATCAACGTGCACTCACCCTAAGTGACCGATGGGGACAGAACTCCTTTAAAACATGAAGTACGTGTATCCGATTTTTCTGATGAGAGTTATTTTAAAAGTCATAATTATTTAGTTAGGAAAGTATCAGCCTGTAAACATCGAGCATGCGGTTTCGATTCTACCCCGCGCCGCCCGATTATCTAAAAATAAAATTATATGAAATAAAAAAAAACATAGTTTTTCTTTTTAAATATAATAAAATTCAAGGGGAGTATTTGGGTATACTTAGGACGCAACGCCTCTCTATCCGTATATCGGTTTGTTAGCCTCTCTCTCTCTCTCTCTCTCTCTATATATATATATATATATATATATATATATATATATATAAAGAGAGAGGCAGAGAGAGAGACAGACAGAGAGAGAGAGACAGACAGACAGAGAGAGAGAGAGACAAAGAGACAGACAAAGAGAGAGAGAAAGAGAGAGAAAGAGCGAGATCTATATGATAAAGAATAACACCGCTCTGTCTATGTGAATATCTGTTCTTAAAAACGAAGACATGCTAAGGCGTGTACCTTAAACAAAAGTATATTGACATGTACAATTCGCATGTGAACATAATGGAAGAAGTTCTGCGTCTCTAGCTGCACCTTAAAGGAGCTAATGCCATATTTTTTTTAAATGTTACACAATGAAATTAATCTATTTATAAGCTTTAAGTAAAGAGTATTAACATACATCTGAATAGCTCAATGAGTAAGATATCCAGGTGACAACGTAACGGTTGCTGTTAAAGTAAACTCTCCTTAATATGAGCGTGTGTATCCTGCACTCGTGTAACACCGGGTAACCCTGTTCGTTATATATAAAGTTTTGAAAGTCAGATCTAAATAGCATTTAAGTTGACAATATATATATATATATATATATATATATATATATATATATATATATATATATATATTCATAACTTACTACTTAGCTCTACTTACGTATCGAGCACTGTTGAAGTAAATACTGAAAATTGATACATAAAAAATTATATCCCCTTATAAAATTTTGTGTGGATACATGAAATAATATATATATATATATGTGTGTGTGTGTGTGTGTGTGTGTGTGTGTCGGGTGAGGAAGCAAAATTTACAATATTTTTAGGCAGGGATTATAAGACAGTGTATGAACATTAGTTTATAAGTCATGAGAATTTATTTACCACAAGAAAATTTACACAATAGAAAATGTTTTTCGTCAGTGTTTTCCTTCTTTCTCAATAACTGCCTTCACATGCTTCCTGAAACTTGCACGAGTGTTCCTCAAATATTCGAGAGACAACTTCTCCCATTCTTCTTTAAGAGTTACTTTAAGAGAGTTGACATTGCTGTGTGATGTTCTGTTGGTAGCATGTTCTAAAACGCCACAAATAGTATAGTCCAGAGGGTTTAGATATGGGCTAGAAAGCAGCCATAAACATGATTCCCCAAAATTGCTAAAGTTGGATTTGCAGAAATTTTGTATTTTTATAGTTATGTACGCTGGAGAACCATTCTGTGTCCATACATAATTACCAGCTGGGTAATTTTTCTTTTAAGCCATAACAATACCTAGTATGACAATACCTGGTATGACAATACCTGATATGACAATACCTGGTATGACTATACCTGGTATCTCAAAGTTTTGTAGTACGCATTAAAATGGATCTTTTCATCAACTTGGTAACATTTTAAAGGCATTTTCTTTCTGTCGGAAGCGAGAAAACTAAAAGCCATAACTTGAGCAGTTTGCTTTGCTCTGAATGTCCCCTTAACCTCAGCTGTCGATTTTGCGCTAAATCTGTCATTTCTGCGGTTCAGAACAGCATCGACAGTGAAGATCTTTTATCTAAAAAGATCGTTACAATGGAGGACTTTTTCTTGTATAATGTAATAATTTTATTGTACCTTTCCAATCTCTTTTCCTTTATAACTTTTGTCAACAAGTGTTTTCATGTTCTTGTGTAATGTATTAATTCAAATGATATTTTACTGCATTTCTGATGGTCTTGTTTCTGAAAAGGTAAAGATAATAGTGTTAGATATGATAATGGCATCAATATATGCAAGGTTTAAAAACAATTGACTTAGTTCCTGCTGAGAAAAAACAACTTAGCGTGCATTGTAAATTTTGATTCAACACCATATATATATATATATATATATATATATATATATATATATATATATATATATATATATGTGTGTGTGTGTGTGTGTGTGTGTGTGTGAAGATAAAATGCACGATATATCATAAAATGAAATTAAACAGGATGTGTGAAAAAGACAAAAGGAAAACAAAACATCATCAAAGAACGAGTAATGTTACCGATTTTGTTCGAATCAACGAACGTCTTCAAAAAAACTTTCCGAACGAAACCGGTAAAATCTCGTTTTGTGATGATTTTTTCCTGTATTTGATTTCTTTTTCTTTTTCTTTTGCCTTTTTCACACACACACACACACACACACACACACACACATATATATATATATATATATATATATATATATATATATATATATATATATATATATATATATATAAATTTTACTTTCTCTTTTTTTTCTTTCTTTTCATTATTTGTCGGGGACGGGGCATTCTTCAAAATGCCATACGATCACCCGCTATTTACAGACTCCAACCGAGAGCTCTTTTCAGGATTCTGGCTGTATCAGCATTTCCGAGTGTTCATTTAAAGTCCTTCCTTACTTCTCAAACATTGAGTAAGTAATTCAGTGAAGAAGAAGAAATGTATTCTCCCCAATTGACCATTTCACTATGTTATAGTTTATCTCTCTTGTGGATTTTTCTTAATTTGATCGGATTTTAGGACAAGAATTCATCTGGTTTTGTGGGGTACACAGCTATGTGCTATTACGTGATGTAACATCACAAATAGAAAGTGCACCATTCCTCGTATCAGCCAGTGTGTAGTCATGCCCACAGGATCTTATTTTGGCTTGGAATACTATGTTATTTCGAATATTTAATAAGGGCTTACTTGTAGGGTGAAGTATCCTCATGTCAGGGTATCCTGACAACCTCCTGTACAGAGACCGAAGACACTCGAGGATATGTATAGTAAGCATTCAAAATTATCATTTATATGTATTAATATTCTCAGCTTTTTGTTTTTACTGGGGATGGGGCATGCTACCGGATTCCAGATATTAACCCGCTTTTTCAGAGACTCCAACTCAGAAGTCTTTTAGTATTGTAACCGTCCCTTTAAGTGTAATTGTTTGTAACCTTCTTGCACTTGGTCTACCGGGTATATTCGCCAGGTAGTTTTTGACATTCTTTTTCATGAGCCCGGTTGCTCTTACGGTAACTGGAATGAGGAAGATCTTCCTAAGATTCCAGTTTTTTTTTCATGTCGTAAAAATATGAGAGAAAGAGAGAGAGAGAGAAAGAGAGAGAGAGAGAAAGAATGAGAGAGAAGGAGAGAAAGAGAGAGAGAGAGAGAAGGAGAGAGAGAGAGGAGAGAAAGAGAGAGAGCGAGATTAGCAAACTGAACAAAGTAAGACATGAACATACTAATATAAATTTATATGAACTTTGATGAATAGATAGTGAACCTAAAAGTATGGAGTATTTCAAGAGTTCGAACGCAAAACGCGATAAATCCAATTCGTTTAAATTGAGAGCTTAAACAATAAAAACACAAATATATTTAATGTAGACTTCAAATGAAAGCTGATTTTAATTGAAATAAAAAATAAATTATTTCGGTATCATATTATGCAACACATAATCTTGGGCTGTCGTCGAGTGTTGAAATGTAATACTTTTTCTAGGGGCAGTTTCGTGATTTTGTAAATGGCGTTTATCGCGTTTTACATTCGAACTCTTCATTTGTTCTGGAGAAGTGCAAGATAAAAGGGCTCTATTAGTCAAATTGAGTTATAATGGAGCTGCTGTGTCTGTCATCGCGAACATATTTGCGTCATATCGTATATATTCTTGTCTGCGCTATATTTCAATGAATTGAGCCGATCGTATGCGCTGAGCAGGTCGGCGTGTACAGACGCGCATGACGACGAGCATTGGATTAACCTACTTACTACTTCACTGTTACTAATGACGTTAAGCCAAGGTCAAAACTCGTGCCCATTTTATCGCTCTATTAAAGTATCGAGAGCCCAGCCTATCCGCGTAATCACCAAGTGAAGGTGCTGCCATTTCGCCATATTCTTGAGTCCTTAATTATCAAAAGTATACTTTTATTTAAAAGTATTTTAAGAAAAATAAAATACAAGAATACCCACGTATATATATATATATATATATATATATATATATATATATATATATATATATATATATATATATATATAATATTTATAAATAAATATTAAATTATTTATTTATATATATATATATATATTTATATATATATATATATATTAGTATAAATGTCCGCATTATCTCTTTTTTCGCACCCTCTCAACAACAGCTGCACTCCGAGCAGTTTGGGGCCTGCCATGAACGCAAGTCACTCTCCGTTGAAGTGCGGTCATTTTTGAATCGGTTAAACGACCCCTTAATTTTTTAATATAACGCGACGGCGGAGATGAATATCATTCTAAAAGAAGACTTCCAGAGGTGTTTCTGGCAGAGGATGGATCGGTGAGCAACGTGTGTGCAACCACAAGGGGCCTCCTTTGAAGGGGATTAGGGTCCCAACCTACGTCACATATTTGAAATATTTTTCTGGACTAAGGTCGGATACTTTTTAGACAGGCCTCGTATATATATATATATATATATATATATACAAATGCATATATATGTATACATATATGTGTGTGTATATATGTATATATATATGTATATATATATGTGTGTATATATATGTATATATATATGTATACATATATGGGTGTGTATATATGTGTATATATGTAAATATAAATGTATATGTAAATACATGTATATATGTATATATGTATATATACATATGTATATATATGTATGTATATGTATATATCTAAATATAATATATATGTAAATATATATATATGTATATATATATGTAAACATATATATGTATATATATATATCTAAATATATATATATGTATATATATGTATATATATATGTAAATGTAAGTATATATATATATATGTATATATATATATATATATATATATATATATATATATATATATATATATATATCAAAATTGAAAATAAAACTTTTATCAATGCAAGATTAATTGATTTTTTTTTACTTTAATCTTATTAATTCTTGAATAATATATCATCATCAGAGTTGACTAATATTGTGTTATTTTTTCAAAAAATAAACAATTTTTTTTGTTTTTTGATATAATATCTTTGTTTATAGGTGTTATCCGCGGAGATGTTTTTGGCAGTTATAAATTCAAATTCTGGTTGTAGAACGAAGAAAGTGTTGGCATAAAATGACACAATACTGGTCCACTATGATGATGGAATATTATTCCGAAATTAATAAGATTAAAGTCAAAAATAATAATAAATTAATCTTGCATTGATAAAGGCTTCTATTTTCAATTTCAATAATATTCGCCCACCAATGCTTTTAAATGACCGACCCATCTTTCTAAAGATGCCAATGCTTTTTTCGTGTATGTTTGTAATATCAGTGAGAACTGAAATAGGCCATAATTATTTTCTAGTATGTGTTAAGTATTTTGATATAATTATTGTCTAGTATGCGTTAAGTATTTGTTATAATTATTGTCTAGTATGCGTTAAGTATTTTGTTATAATTATTTTCTAGTATGCGTTAAGTATTTTGTTATAATTATTTTCTAGTATGCGTTAAGTATTTTGTTATAATTATTTTCTAGTATACGTTAAGTATTTTGTTATAATTATTGTCTAGTATGCGTTAAGTATTTTGTTATAATTATTTTCTAGTATGCGTTAAGTATTTTGTTATAATTATTTTCTAGTATGCGTTAAGTATTTTGTTATAATTATTTTCTAGTATGCGTTAAGTCTTTTTTTTTAATTATTGTCTAGTATGCGTTAAGTATTTTGTTATAATTATTGTCTAGTATGTGTTAAGTATTTTGTTATGGATTTCAGTGTTCTGACTGACTTCATCATCTTGGCTGCCATGCTCACACCGTTTCGGCCGTTCTGCCTTCCGGCCTTCATCAGGTGTCCTGTATCGAACTCGGGAACCGTCTGTCTGGACTCTCGAACCCAATCCCTTTATTGTCACTAGTGACACATGGTCGTGAGGTCTAAGCCGTTGGTTCGAACCTTGCAAGTTATCTGGAGGTGCTGAGTTCAATCCTGGGCGAAGCAAGTGAAAGTAACATTCAGCGATAGAAGCAATACGGCCATAAGCAGCAGCAGAAGAACTTAAAGCAACAACAAGTGTGTCCCAGAGCCAAAAAATGGAATCCAAGCGTGGCACCCCCGTGACAATAAATGGATTGGGTTCGAAGGTCCAGACAGCCGGTTCCCGTGTTCGTTACAGGACACCTGATGAAGGCCGGAGGGCAGAACGGCGGAAACGTTGTGAGCATGGCGACCAAGATGAAAAAAGTCAGTCCGAACACTTAAATCCATAATGAAAGCACATAACCTCAGAAATATAAACAATTAAGTATCTTGTTATTCTTTTATATATATATATATATATATATATATATATATATATATATATATATATATATATAACATGAAAAAAAGAAACTTCTATTCGATTCAATACAGCAGATATTGCATAAACAAAGGGTTTGATGGTCTTTCATAGAGTTTTATAACAATTTTAAAAAACTATGACTCAGGTGACATATCAAACATTACGCCAGGTCTCATGGGCCACAACAGGAGAAGCATATGACGATTGCGGGAGTCATGAAACCCGGCATAATGTTAGCCCCGTGGTGTGAATTATATTTCTAAATAAATTATATCGAATCAAAATGTATTCTCCTTAACATGCGCCAACTTTCAATAAAATCAACATTACTAGTTGAAATTAAATATTGTTTTGTTGGATATATTGCGCTAGCAGTTAATCTCCGATAATCTGACTTCCTTAAATATATATATATATATATATATATATATATATATATATATATATATATATATATATATATATATATATATATATATATTTATATATATATATTTATATATATATATATATATTTATATATATATATATATATATATATATATTTATATATATATATATTTATATATATATATATATATTTATATATATATATATTTATATATATATATATATATATATATTTATATATATATATATATATATATATATTTATTTATATATATATATATATATTTATTTATATATATATATATATATATTTATTTATATATATATATATATTTATTTATATATATATATATATATATATTTATTTATATATATATATATTTATTTATATATATATATATTTATTTATATATATATATTTATATATATATATATATTTATATATATATATATATATATATATATATATATATATATATATATATATATATATATATATATTACGTCAGCTTGGTTTCAGAAGTTAAACCTACAAAGCTGACAAAGCTACCGTTGATTCTGACTAGCCAATTTATATGTTTCATATCATCTTCGTCGTTAATTAAAAAATCACCATTTCAGCTATCAGATAAATAATTACATGTGTTTAGATTAAATAGAACATCATTTCTTCAAATTATTTTTTCTTTTAACATATTCAAATATAAACAAGTAAACAACATATTGTGCCTGCGGGTGCTTCTTAAAATAAAAACATTTTCCTCACACAACGAAGATCTTACGCACTTTATAAAAATAATTTATGCATTTTAGATAAACACTTACATGATACACCGCACAGAAGCATTAAAAAATTATTTTATCATATATAAATATAAATAATGCAATACTCTTTTCGTAAAACGAGTTTGCATCATTAACTAATAACGTTACGGATGCTCATTATGGTAATAATCCATCAATTATCTTTACTTTAAAGATATTAGATAACAACAATGCTTCTTTGACTAATTGCTAAAATTTATAGACTTTATTTATAAATTAGTTAAAACACCATCATTATTATTGCGTCTGGGGGTCACCATACACAGAATTAACTTAACGGGAAGTATAACCCCAAGAGACGGAAAAGGGTTCTTTTAAGGTCTAAGATTAACTACGGAAAACTATCAAATAATTTTAATAGATTTAAGAATTTCCTTCGTGTTCTTTTAACAAAAGTAATAATTTTTTAACACGGTACTGCAACTCCGGAAACTTTGTCTCTTATTATTTATAAAATACAGTCTGTGCTAGCTTTACACTGACTTCATTCATATTTACATAAATTCTTATTTTATATAAAAAGACAATGAAATGTTGGCTCTTAACATCTAATCTCTATATATTAAACTCAATGTCTGTGTGTATGTGTGTGTATGATGTTTTGGGTGTTCTATATAAAAAGAAAGGTTAGATAATCTACATAAAATCTTAAAGTGTATTCTTTTATAAAATTTACCGAGGAAGACAGAAGAAGTGTTCCCGTAAGTAGACTATCGGAGCATTAACCCCCTTAAAACTTCAAATATATCCTATTTTAATGAAATTTAAATAATATGTATAAAATGTCCGGCGGAAGACAATGGAAGTGGTTCCGAATTTCTAATTGCCTTCATAACTTAATGGAGCTATGGAGGCTGACTTTCTTTTAAAACGTCAAATATATCCTATTTTCATGAAATTTATATTACATGTATAAAATTAGAAAATGTTATGTGCCGAATATTTATGTGCCCCCACCTCTAAGTGACCCATAGAGACAGAACCCTCTTAAAATACGTATATCCGATTTTAATGAAATGTAAACCCTATGTATAAGACACTAATTCAGAAAAAAATTCTGTGAAATGTTATGTTTTTTTGAAATGTGAAAAAATAAAAATAAAAATCATAAAATAAAAACATGTTTATTGGAATATAATATGAACCTGACTTATATTTGCTCTGTTGTCACTAATTGACAATCATCGAGATGAATCTTTTAAGGAAACTGCAAAGTAAAAGGGAACTGATAGTATATGCTAATACATATATTGTCATTAATAATTATATATATATATATATATATATATATATATATATATATATATATATATATATATATATATATATATATATATTTAAAATTACATAAACAATATGGTTTACGCCAATCAACCAGCGTTTCGATGTTCTCACATCTCTTCACAGGCTGATTTTTTTCAGCCTGTGCAGAGATGTAAGACCATCAAAATGCTGGTTGTTTGGCGTAAACTATATTGTTTATGTAATTTTATCAATTATCTACTTGTTATTGAACACTTTTGAAAAGATTGGTTTCATGTTAATTATTGGATTAATATATTTGAACTTGACCAATATATATATATATATATATATATATATATATATATATATATATATATATATATATATATATATATTATATTAGGATAAAATGCGTGATATATCATAAAATGAAATGTTTTGAATAACAGGATATGTGAAAAGGACAAACGAAAAAAAAAAAATTAAATACAGGAATAAATCATCAAGAAGCGAAAGATTTTACCGGTTTCGTGCGGATCAACGGACGTCTTCAGAAAGAGTGAAGATTTAAAAATTTATTGGATAACGGTAAAAACATAGAAAAAGAAAGAAACGCAAAACGGG
>OY744518.1:181096886-181151886 GCA_963556195.1 Sepiola atlantica
TTTCACCCACACTCGTAAGTTTTTTTATATATACTTTTACCCAAATCACCGGGTACTAATTTAATAACAGATACATATTTGGATATTCACCAGTGAAAAAGGGGGCTTTTCTTTCTCTTTTCTTTTGTTGTTAACCGATTTTCGACTATAGAAATAGAGAGAGAGAGAGAGAGAGAGAGAGAGAGAGAGAGAAAGCAGGAGGAGAGAAGAGAAAGGAGGAGGAGAAAACCAAAGAAAAAGAAAGTCTTGTTTATGTATTTAATAGTATGCTATTTCCGTACTTGCCACCGTGGGTCAATCGGTTAGCTCGCCGTACTTAGATACAGAAGTTGTGAGTTCGAACCTCACTTAGGACATAATTATTTTTACTCTGATTTTGTCCTCAAATGAACTTAGACATTTCAAATTACAATATTAAGCCGAATGTTTAGTTTTCTTTTTCTTTTTTTTTTTTGCAATTTACATAATTTACAGAAATTAGGTCCTCGGGCGCTGCCGGGTAACCCTACTGGTATATATGTTGTTACCATAAAAGGTCGAAAGAAATAAGACAACAAGGAAGTAGTTTACGAGAGTATGCATTTACAAGAAGCGCAGAAGTAATGTGTTGTCAGAAACGACCTCTGGGTTGGTTATCTCTCTCTCTCTCCCCCTCTCTCTCTCTCTCTCTCTCTCTCTCTGTTACCATCATTATAACTATTCATAGTATCGGGAAGAGTCCATGTAGTGACGCAATAGGGTAGATCACCATAACAATATATACAGAAGTATGATAATATATCTATGGCAATTAACATACACAGAGACGTCCATGTTTCATTCTTGCAGGAAATCATCTGGCCAAATGCGCGGATTTATTGTTAGCGATTGCAGTCATATCTAAGTAGCGTTTACTCTAGCTAACAAACCAATCGGATACTTTGTTATTACTTCCTCTCGAGCTGTTATTTTCATTGGCCAATGGCCGAACTCTTCTCAAACATAAATATATTTTCAGACTACTATTACTAAGCTCTACTCATGTATTGAGCATTGTTGAAGAAAATACTGAATATATATATATATATATATATATATATATATATATATATATATTATATCACCTCATAATATTAGATGTGTATATACATTAAATAGTAGATTACATATAAGCAAACCAATCTCTCAATTAGGACAAAATTAGGACATAATGTCTTATTGTCTGAGACAATCAAAGAGTTTTATTTTGTCACGTTTTCGTAATTATCAGATTTTCCTTACAAATGCTTCAGAATTTAGTAACTATCTAATAATTACGGCACTATTGAACAAATAATTCAAATCGTAAAATTCTATTTAGAGTTTTCTGGAACATCACCGCATAGTTCCATTCAAACCCCAGTGGTTTATGCAAGATGGAGACATACTCGATACAGCCAATCAAGCACCAGAAATGCTTAAATACACTTAAGCTGGTAAGAATTAAAAGCCATTATAGTACACTTAATTGACAAACCCGCTATATTATGACTTAACTTAATGCTTCGCCTGCGTGAAACGAAGACTGTTATTTGCTAACCAATTATAAAATCGTAGAAGAATGCGAAACAAACTGGGGTTGGTTAGCTCATCAGAATAGTTGCATTGAGACTAAACAGAGTATTTTGCAAATAAACCTTCTTTAACAACAAAAGCATAAAGGAAAGTTCTGATTTTCTTCAACGAGGATTTTTCACCAGTCAGATTCCTTAACTCATCTTTTCTCCCCAAACAAGAGAGAACTGAAAATATCTGAGCACCTCATTCTCCAGATCTCACTCTAGTGGTTTTATTTTCTGAAATCTGCCGAGAGAAATACATTCAAGCTTTACCCAAACAGTTTACAGGAGTCAAGGGAAGCAAATACTGATTGTATAAGAACAATCGTCCAAGAAACGTGTGAACGGTAAATAGAAGAATTTTACAGTGCGAATAAATGACTGGACAGAATGAATGTTCATATCAAACACATCATTTTGGAATTATGTGCGAAAATAACTGTTACACTTGTTACTATTGTACTGTTACACTTTTTACTATTGTATTAATACGAATCATCTATTCGAGACTAACTGTTACACTTGTTACTATTGTACTGTTACACTTGTTACTATTGTATTAATACGAATCATCTATTCGAGACTAACTGTTACACTTGTTACTATTGTACTGTTACACTTTTTACTATTGTATTAATACGAATCATCTATTCGAGACTAACTGTTACACTTGTTACTATTGTACTGTTACACTTTTTACTATTGTATTAATACGAATCATCTATTCGAGACTAACTGTTACACTTGTTACTATTGTACTGTTACACTTGTTACTATTGTATTAATACGAATCATCTATTCGAGACTAACTGTTACACTTGTTACTATTGTACTGTTACACTTGTTACTATTGTATTAATACGAACTATCTATTCGAGACTAACTGTTACACTTGTTACTATTGTACTGTTACACTTGTTACTATTGTATTAATACGAATCATCTATTCGAGACTAACTGTTACACTTGTTACTATTGTACTGTTACCCTTGTTACTATTGTATTAATACGAATCATCTATTCAAGAATAACTGTTACACTTGTTACTATTGTACTGTTACACGTTTTACTATTGTATTAATACGAATCATCTATTCGAGAATAACTGTTACACTTGTTACTATTGTATTAGAACGAATCATCTATTTGAGAATAACTGTTACACTTGTTACTATGGTACTGTTAAACTTTTTACTATTGTATTAATACGAATCATTTATTCGAGAATAACTGTTACACTTGTTACTATTGTATTAAAATTTATCTTCTATTTGAAAAAAACTGTTACACTTGTTACTATTTTATTTGAACTAATCATCTATTCGAGAAAAACTGTTACACTTGTTACTATTGTATTAGAACGAATCATCTAACATGCAATTTTTCAATGACTCTAATAATTGCAAAATTGCCTTTCCAGGAAAAGAAACCCTTTTGGTATTACGAAACCCAATATGTCAATATCTTATTGAATAAATATATTATACGGTAATTAAGTACTTTGGTTAAATTTTCTTCTGAGACATTATATATATATATATATATATATATATATATATATATATATATATATGTATGTGTGTGTGTGTGTGTGTGTGTGTGTGTGTGTGTGTGTGTGTGTGCAGAAAAAAAACAATATATGTGTATTTATAGATTAATAATATAATGCAAAAAAAATCCGATTTGTATAGACCACGCACAAAATAACGCTATCTATAAGGAGAGCCCCCACTGCTAACAATACAGAAGCATTCTCCCCCTCTGTATTCCTAGTAATAGCGGTACTATCGTAACGCTAATCTAAGCCTCCGATGGGGTTGAATCCTAACTAAAGCAGAATATTGCAAACTTTGAATTGTTATAAGCCGATTTCACCGCTTGGAAAATTTACAGTGTGTGTGTGTGTGTTTGTGTGTGTGTGTGTGTGTGTGTGTGTGTGTGTGTGTGCTTCAAAGTGGTAGGTATTACTTGACAGTTCGCATCGCGACGTGAACGCTTCTACCTTGATCTCCATCGAAAATACACAATACCGAGAAATCATTTGTTAAAACATTAATTTTTCTAATTATTTTTACAAGTATTTTTCACAGATTCTTAATTTCAAAACACACAAACAGAACTAAACCCTTTATTTTAGTCCCAAACAAAATCATTTCTCATTTCAGTAGCAAAATTTGAAATAGAGAATTGAATGGAAGAAAAAAAAAACACTTATATTATTTCTAAAGAATAAAGAAAAAGAAAAGAAAAAGAAGAAAATGAACGTCAGCTGATTCGTTTAATAATCGAATGAATGGTGCCATATTGTTTGTATCTTGCACGTAAGCAATCTAGCTTGGCAGGATCGGATGGGTCTAGAACTGTGTGAGAGAGATATCACGTCTGTTTATCAACAACTCTCAAATTGCTGGTTTCACCAATCTATTTGTATTATCTGGACCACTGTTCTCATTTGGGATGTAATTCTCACTGCGTTTCGGCCGATGTAACCCCCGACCTTCTTCAGATGCGTCTTGTTGAACTCGGGGATCTTTGTGTCGAACTCGGAAATCTGTACGGAATCTCTAACGGAACTCTTTATTTAATCCACGGGGGTAACTTGTTCTCTTCCCGTCAGCCATGACCGGGTAGAATTCTTAAGTAATTCGTAATTGTATTTTTAATATCGCCCGCACTGAGGATTGAACCTTCAACCACTAGAAGACTGTCACTTAGAACTGATTATCACTTAGCAGTTCTATCCGTTACGCCACAGGTCTTTACGGATTCCCGATTCGACATAAAGATTACCGAGTTCGTCAAGATGCACCTGAAGAAGGTCGGAGGTTACATCAGCCGAAACGTTGTGAGAATAACACCCAAGATGAGAACAGTAGTCCGAATAATCTAAATAATACAAATGTTCAATCCTCATCTAAAAAATTCCGAAACAAAATGTATTTACGTTATAGATATTATGGGATACGCAAGAACAGTTCTCAATAACATAATGTTTAAAAACACTGAATTGACACAGGGGCGGGATCGAACCCTTAACCATCTTGGTTCAAATAATGACAACAAAAAACAATGATGAGTATCTTCTCTTCACGAATATAAATTATGTATTTTTTTTTTTGTTGTTAATCTTTCTTATGTTAACAATGAAATTATCAAGCTTTCTCTATCCGGTGTTGCCCGGAATAACTTTTACTTTCATAAACAACTTACGTGACTGAAATGTAAAAAAAAAATTATAGTGAATAGTAGACCGAACAAAGGGAAGTAATTCTGTATTGGTCAATTTTTTAAGTGGAAAGTCGACCAAACAAAAGGAGGTAACTCTGTGTTAACGAATACAGAGCTAGTTGCTCTTTTCCTTAAGTTAGCGGCATTTTGAAACTTATTCCGATAGAATTAATTCCCCGAACAGAATAGCTTAGCACCAGTTTTATGCCCCTTTACGAAGATTCAAATTCAAATATAATGATACTAAACCTTATGTCTAAAATATTTATCCTTATTTCGATTAAAATCCAGTACATCATTCTGATTCTAGAAAATAACAGGTTGAATTTCTTCGAATCTTGTTCAATTCGTGTCTATGATTATTAATCAGATTCAATACAAATCTGAGATATTTGAATTTTCAAATGGGCGGTTATGCCGATATTATGGCCCCTAAAAAAATCTTTAAAATACTCCAAAGAAACTGCAATTTAAGAAATATTTTAAGTGTTGTTTTATACCTATTGTTAAAATTTCACAAAAATCGAAGGTATCAGAATTTGTACGAAGAGATTCCATCTCTCCTTTGCCCTTTTGCACGAAACTAAATTAAACTAAATATAGTCCACATTACCCACCCGTACGCCTAACAGCTGTGTTCCAAAGGTTATAATGATCGGTTAATTAGTTCACGAATGAATCCTACACATAGAAAAATATAAACATATACACATACCTAACTTTATATGAATGCTAAAAGAATACCCGTCTCATGGCGAGTAAAATTAATTCTCTGAATAGAACAGGTAAGTATGTGTATATGTTTTTATATTTGTATGAAAAGGAGGTAAAACATGGGGGGAAGTTCTTTGTGAAAATTCAGATACCTTCGATTATTGTAAAATTTTAACAATAGCATTAGACATCAACTAATAAATATGCTCCAAATTTCTGTATTTTTAAAGTATTTTTAAGGTTTTTCGGGTGCATAATATGGGCACAACCTCCCAATTGAAAATTCAAATAGTTAAACTTTGCATTGAATCTGATACGTAATCATTAGATACCAATTAAGCAAGACTCCCTGAATTTCACTTTCTTCTTAAGACCCCTTAAGCTTGAGACTTGAATCGTAGACATTTTCTAGAATCAAAATTATTTAATGGATTTTTATCAATATTGGGATAAGGATTCTTGCCATAAGGTTTAGTATCGTTATATCTTGATGTTAATCTTTGGAAAAGAATATAAAAGTGGTGCAAAACTGTTATGTTCGAGAAATTAATTTTACCTATCCTAAGACAGGAATTTTCTCTCTCTCCCTCTCTCTCTCCCTCTCTCCCTCTCTCTCTTTTTCTCTCTCTCTCTCTCTATCTCTCTCTCTATATATATATATATATATATATATATGGTAAAATGAAAAAGGGAAACCAAAAACTGGATGTTTTTTATGTGTACATCAACGTTTCGTCTTTATTTATAAGACTTCATCAGGATGATGATATAGGGAAAAGATATCATGCAAGCACAGATACATGTAGGGTAGACATGTTGGGAAGAAAAATAAAATAAAATGAAAAATAATGGCAGCGTCTTGCTGGACGTCCGTACTTGTTAGAGAATGAAAATGAGTGGGAGAAAAAAGGGGAAGGGTGGAGGGAGCAAGGACTACTGTGGCTGGCGATGAGAGAAAGAGGTGGGGGATGAGCAGGGGTAAAATGGATGGCAGAGAGAGATTGGAGGAAGAGGGGGAGGGGGTGTTTGACCAGATGGCTGTGGTCGAGATTGAAGGGGAAGAGTGAGTTGGAATGTTTGTGTGTGGGGGGTGTATGCAGGGAAAATGGGGATGGGTAGAGAGGGAGGGGGGCTGTGATTTTGGTGGATGGGCGAAAGTTATGGTCTTAGAGAGCGTTTGGAGAAAATGAGGGAATTTAAGAAGAGGTATGGGAGAAAATAGATGAGAGGGGGAAGAGGGAGGATTTGTCGTGATAGGGTGTGAAATATTTGAAATATTTGGAAAATGATAGCAATGAGTGAGGGATTGGAGTGGGTGGGGGAGGGGGGTGATTGAAAGGGTGGGTGAGGAATATTTGAAATATTTGGAACATGAGAAAGTTTATTTGGACTGTAGTTTTTTTTTTTGTTTTTTTTTTTTTCCTCACTTTTTTCCCTCACATTTTTAATACTACAGTCCAAATAAACTTTCTCATGTTCCAAATATTTCAAATATTCCTCACCCACCCTTTCAATCACCCCCCTCCTCCACCCACTCCAATCCCTCACTCATTGCTATCATTTTCCAAATATTTCAAATATTTCACACCCTATCACGACAAATCCTCCCTCTTCCCCCTCTCATCTATTTTCTCCCATACCTCTTCTTAAATTCCCTCATTTTCTCCAAACGCTCTCTAAGACCATAACTTTCGCCCATCCACCAAAATCACAGCCCCCCTCCCTCTCTACCCATCCCCATTTTCCCTGCATACACCCCCCACACACAAACATTCCAACTCACTCTTCCCCTTCAATCTCGACCACAGCCATCTGGTCAAACACCCCCTCCCCCTCTTCCTCCAATCTCTCTCTGCCATCCATTTTACCCCTGCTCATCCCCCACCTCTTTCTCTCATCGCCAGCCACAGTAGTCCTTGCTCCCTCCACCCTTCCCCTTTTTTCTCCCACTCATTTTCATTCTCTAACAAGTACGGACGCCCAGCAAGACGCTGCCATTATTTTTCATTTTATTTTATTTTTCTTCCCAACATGTCTACCCTACATGTATCTGTGCTTGCATGATATCTTTTCCCTATATCATCATCCTGATGAAGTCTTATAAATAAAGACGAAACGTTGATGTACACATAAAAAACATCCAGTTTTTGGTTTTCCTTTTTCATTTTACCATCACGTCGGATTACCTTCATCCTTCTCTTCCCATATATATATATATATATATATATATATATATATATATATATATATATATATATATATATATATATCGTGCGTGTATTTAATCAGCATTCTTTCATTTAAGCAAACATTGTTAAACAAGACAACATTCTGCTGCTTGATTATACCATTTTTATTTTTTCGATTTTCGAAATAGTTTTAAAATCAAAAAGAGTGATAAATGTTCTATATATCACGCGAATTTAAAAGAAACAATCGAGAACGCCGCATGCGAGGTCGTTAAACGTCAACAACACACCGGTGTAGTTCCAGAAAAGAGCTTTACAATTGATATATATATATATATATATATATATATATATATATATATATATATATATATATATATATATATGAGTAATAAAATATACTTATATATACGTATATACGTATTTTATAATATCTTATACATAGAAATATATAAGCATATACACAATAATTGAATGCATAATTGCATTTATATATATTTATATATATATATATGTATATGTACAAAATCTGCAACACTGGCATGTCGATGTTATCGATCAACAGCTGTTATAAACTGAGATCTCACTAGGCAGAATTAAAACCTGATCCTTACCTTAGATCATATTTGAGAAAAATTAAATGGAAGAGAAAAGAAAAGAAAGGAAATGAAAAAAGAAATTTAAAATTTTGTAAGACACGTGGTTAGATTTGAGACCGTTTAAAATCAGATGTAAAATTAAATAAAATAAAAATAAACTCGTTGAGGATAGAGAAAAGAAATATATATATATATATATATATATATATATATATATATATATATATGTTATTGTTTATTATCTATGTACGTATATGTTTCGTCCTTTTTAATAATCGGGACTCATCAGCATAGAAATATGACTATTCACTACCGGTCATGCGATTCGAACCACCGGATTACTAGTATTTTGCAATTCAAATCCGACGCCTTAACCACACGGCCAATTTTAAATAGCGAATAAACGGTGATAATTTTAACACTTCATCGGCGGCTTAACGTCTGCGAGCGTTCTACTTTTTTAATGAAAGGAACGATGCATTTAAAGCTAGTGACGTCATGCTGTGTTAATACTACACTTACAGTGCTCTACTTTTTCGTGGAGCGACAAATAATAATAAATATTTGTTATTGTTTATTATCTATGTCCGTTACGTTTCGTCCTTTTTAATAATCGGGACTCATCAGCATAGAGATATGACTATTCGCTACCGGTCATGCGATTCGAAACCCCGGATTACAAGTATTTTGCAACTCAATATATATATATATATATATATATATATATATATATATATATAAAATTGACCATAGTGCTTAATTACCGTCTAATAAATTAATTAAAAAAGATATGGACATATAGGTTTCCGTAATACCAAAGGTTTCCTTTCCTGGAAATGGCAACTTTTCAATTATTAGAGTCATTGAAAAAATGCCTGTCAGGAAAGTAAACCTTTGGTATGACGAAATTTGATATGTCAATATCTTATTAATATATTTCTATTCAATCTGAGCGCCGGACAGGGTATCTTATAGAGATCCCTGGACGCATCTAAAAAATATAAGTTATGTATTTTTAAAAGATTATATTTATAACCTTTCAGTAAACCGTAAATGGATACTTGAGGCTGAGTAATACGTTTCTACAATCGGATGACGCCATATTGTGAGGTGTTGCATTTCCGAGAGAACCGGGCGTAAAAGCTGGCATTTTCAAATGCTCAATAAATAATGGAATAACTTATTTATAAGAAAAGTCTTTTATCAGCCAGTCGGCCTCTCATCAATGTTTGAGTGCAGATCTCTGATCGATATACTTTGATGAGGAGGTATTTATGCGGTACTGTTGGCGTCTAGGACTGCATCTCTCTTCCTCCTCCTCCTCCTCCTCCTCTCTCTCTCTCTCTCTCTCTCTCTCTCTCTATATATATATATATATATATATATATATATATATATATATATATATATCAAAGTTGTCTGCATGTGTGTCGCGGTATCACAGTGAAACAGTTGGACTAAGTGCCAAACTAACTACAGATTTGGAATCAGCACCTCTGATCTGATGATCTAATCAAGGGGCGGGCAACCTCCGGACCGTGGACCACATCCGGCCCGCGAAAGCTTAGCTTCCGGTCCGCCACCCTGCTAGGCTTTATTATTGCCATCCGGTCCGGGGACCTCCCAGTAAAACTCATATCATTTTGTGACATAGACGTAAAAGTAGGTTTCAATTAAGATTTACAATGGGATAAAAATGTATAAATATCAGTTATCTGTTGTCTACCTCAACCATCGAGCCGGACATGGAAATACTTCTTCATGGCAAACAGCACCAACAGTCTCATTGATTTGTAGTGTTCAATGCAATTTTTGTACAGTTTATTCATGTAAACAAAATATAGTAATTCTGAGATTTCGTTTTTCACTCCGGCCCACGATCTCTTTCCAAAAGTCTCATCTGGCCCTCACTCTGAAAAGGTTGCCCGCCCCTGATCTAATCGATATTAGAAGTTCATAAACCTTTTTTAAAACTTATTATTTAAAATTAAAAGTACATAAAAATAATATTAGAAACAAATGTTCCGACATTTTTAGCATTCCCTTTTAGCCGACCGAACAACATACTTATACTAATCGTTTTTACTTTTCACGTCATGTCATAGTACGTTTTTTTTTTGACGTCGTGTTTACAGAAAACAGTTATCCTTTTTTTAGATATTGATTAAAAAATAGTTGATAAATGTTGACGAATATATTTTTAGTTTAATGAAAAAAAACATATATATTTATGTTTCTTTGTGTTCCTTTATTTTAAACAATCGAACGATTTTAGATCTATGCGGAGGGGTAAAAACAAATTCCTATGTCGAATTTACTTAAGTAGATTAAAAAGACAGTATTTTCGTTTGATCACTTCCAGAGTGGTAAACAAGTTCGCCACGAATTCCAATATTTTATGCCATCGTAGTTTCGAATCTCACACTAGACAATTGTTTGGTTTCTTTGCTATACCATTCCAGTTATTTAGTTATTTATATTTATATTTATATATATATATATATATATATATATATATATATATATATTATATATGTATATATAATATATATATATATATAGGCTATATATATATATTATATTATATATATATATTATATATATAATAGATATATATTACATATATTATATATATATGTCCCTATAGATTGAGCTCTCTAGTAAAGAAAATAACGCTTTCCACTTAGCATGAAGCAATGATCTTCTGTAAAGAATAGATTCCTTTCGGTATATGGTAGCGTGGTAAAATATATGCAAACAAGTGCTATTGTTTCGTCTACTGTCAATGCCGAGTTTGTTAGCACGATTGATAAAGTACATGACTGCTGATCACATTTGGATGTGATCGGCCGATCGGGTTTCGCATCTCATGTGCTGCGTCTAGTCACACTGATATGTCGGGTTTCTAAGCTACTTACTTCGGTTGTGACTTGACATATACACCCGCTCAATCGCCCCCGCATTTTCCTAGAAATATTCCCGTCAATAGATTCCAAATTTAAACTAGTTCTATGAAAGTACATTTGAGTCAGTCTCGTAGGTTATCAGAAATAAATTTCCTTCTGTTTACCTTGTCCAATTTTCTCTTTGTTTTCTTTTTTTTCTTTTTGTTTCCCCTGCCAAGTTTCTGTCCATACTCATTTGAAATGTCTTCTTCTGGAGAAGGTGCCGAAACATCGTATGGAATGAGGAAAGCCTTTTTCTCAGGAAAATATGTTCTTGTCATCCATATACTATACTATGGGATCCCCCAACCCCTATTTTTCTACACACAAACATTTAGCTCAACTCTTCAACTGAATGGGGGAATCCCTTTTGAACGTTATAGAAAATACCCCTACCCGAGTGAAATAAGCAATATATAAAGTAAACACGTGGGCATTTGTTAATGAACTAAGTTGGTTTTGAAATTCGACGACAAATAACGTGAAAATGTAAGTTAAACTCCCCTTATTTTTGTGTTGATTATATGCATATATATATATATATATATATATATATATATATATATATATATATATATATATATATATATATTATAATAAATATTTTTCAATGCTTATCCACATACACATGCGTTTTATTTTCTTTCGGGAATCATCAGTGTGGAGAATGACTACCGGTCGCATGATTCGAACCCTAGACCAACGTCACTTTTGAACTTTCAAGTCTGAACCTTTCTATCGATGCGGCCAACCCACAGCCATAGGGAAAGAAGAGAATTAAAGTCTATTTATGTCTTCACAAGCGGACATATTTTGTAGGCTGTCACAACAGTGTTCAACAATCGAATTGGACGGAACAGCGCATTAAGCATTAATTTGGCAGCCTATTTTTTACTTCTCTTAAAGGGCTCATCCTGCATTAAGGGAAGCTATAAACAATATTATGATAAATATGTTTAATTCTTATCCACATATACATGTGTTTCATGTTTTTCTGGGAATCATCAGTGTGGAGGATTACTGTTCTGCCGGCCTCACGATTAGAACCCCAGACCTAAGTCACCTCTTAACTTTCAAGTCTGAACCTCTCTATCGATACGGCAAACCTAACATCCATGGGCAAAAAAATAATTAAAGTCTATTTATCTTGGATTTAAAACCGACGGTACCTCTGTTATTCTGATTCTCTGTAGTATATATATATAAATAAGTATATATTACGCTGTTATTTTTTTAATTTATCTTATTAATCGAGCACTCTGCTGGGGTTCTCCCCACTAACCTTACAAATACACACACACACACATATATATATATATATATATATATATATATATATATATATATATATATATATATATATATATATATATATATATATATATATATATATGTTTATATACATATATAATAATAATGGTAATAATCCAGGTAAAAAATATCCACAGAGTGGTAATCCAGAGAATTTTAACCGGGTTTATAAAAAGTGCTCAATATCGAAATAGAGCTTTATATATGATAATCTGTTTATTTACACAGACATGTACAAAATCTGCGACACTGGCATGTCGATGTTATCTATCAACAGTTACTATAAACTGAGATCTCAGTTAATAGTAACTGTTGATCGATAACATCGACATGCCAGTGTCGCAGATTTTGTACATGTCTGTGTAAATAAAAAATTATCATATATATATATATATATATAGTCTCGAAAGTACTTAAACCATAAAACTATTCAAGATGTTATTTATAAATAGTTTTAGTCTCAAGTCATTCGATGGAAAATCTCTGTTTTGTAATTCGATTAATTTTTTGCAATTACCTACTAGGAATTTACTTCACACGCCATTTTTATCTTAATGCTTTTGTAAGGTTCATCAGTCGTTTGCCATGAGAACTGTTTAGAAGGTTTAAAAAGAAAGCAGTGATTTTATCATGGTTCCCCGGCAGTGTTGATCAGACACCACCTCTTTCAAAACAAAACGTCAGCGGTCCGGATACCAGATCCAATTTTTGCTTTGAATTAATAGTTACCTAACATATTTTAATATTAAAAAATATTTTACTAACCTTTGTTGTTCATCCTTGCCTTATGCTATACGAATATGTATTAATTATTTCTAAAACTATTTTATTTTATAGCGTTTAGATACAACTATTTATTTTATTTATGCTGTTAAGCAACCTCATTTGGTGATTTTTTTTGTTTTCTAGGGAGGGAACTAATACATTTTATAATAGATTTTCATATATAACTTTGAATTTACTTAATTTGTGTACTTTTATGAAGTATATATATATATATATATATATATATATATAAATATATATAATATATATATATATAAATATATATATATAAATATATATATACATATATATATATATATATATATATATATATAATGTAAGATAGTTCACAGAGTTATGAAAAAAGAAAAAGCGAATATTGTTAGAATATTCATCAACGTTTCGTCTTTATTTCAAAATTTTCTCCAGATAAGTGATTTCAACAAAAAACATCTATTGTTTTCAAATCAGTTATCTTGAGAAAGTCTTAAAATAATGACGAAAATTTTATAGATTCGGTTTTCCTTTTCCATATATATATATATATATATATATATATATATATATATATATATATATATATATATATATATATATATATATATATATATATATATATTAAATGAGGAATGAAAGACAAGACATGATTTGAATCAATATTTCCCATAGAACTTGGCTTTATCAAAGTACATGATATAGAACAGACTGTAATATTTATATATATATATATATATATATATATATACAGTGATGTGGTGAATAATGATCCAAAATGCGTGATATCTGGCTAGCAGAGAGTCTTACCGGAACAAAACTGTATACATGTTGTAGTCATATCTCTTTATAAAGCCTCGTTCTAGGCGAAATATTGATTTAAATCGTGACTCTGTGTTAAGTTCTTTGGGTTTTAATTAGTCTATCTTGTGTTTATTCCTTATTTTCATTTTTGTTACTTATACGTTCTGCCAGATTAACCTGTTCTAAATATACCTCTCTGTTTCACGCATACACAATGACAATAATATATATATATATATATATATATATATATATATATATATATATATATATATATATATATATATATATATATATATAATTGTAATAATCCAGGTAAAAAAATATTCACAGGGTGGTAATCCAGAGAATTTTTACCGGGTTTATAAAAAGTGCTCAATATCAAAATAGAGCTTTATATATGATTTTTTTTTTATTTACACAGACATGTACAAAATCTGCGACACTGTCATGAGATCTCGGTTTATAGTAACATGTTAGTGTAAATAAAAAGATTATCATATATATATATATATATATATATATATATATATATATATATATATATATATATATATATATATATATAAGCATTTTTATAATGTATAGCTTACATTAAATATATTTTATATATATATATATCTATTGTCATTTTAAAAACTAATAGTTTACATTTAAATTGCCTCTCTTGAAAATTAATGAATATAGTATTTTAAGAAAGATTTTGGTAATTTATCATTTTCTTAATTGAATCACTTTAATTAATTACTGTTAATATCGACAAAACGATTTAATATATATATATATATATATATATATATATATATATATATATATATATATATATATATATATATATATATGCTAATAAAATTACAAATGAATAACACCAAACATTAACTTTAAAAAATAGTCATGAAAATTAGGTAAGCAAATAGGTTCATTTGGGTGTTGGTTCTCTACTATATATACAGTATTTCTTTTACTTTTTACTTACAGTTAGCAATTCTGATGGTAATATTGGTGTGATAAATAAATAAAAACTCGCATTTATTTATTTATATGTATGTGTGCGCGCAAGCGAGTAGATAGATACATGAATAAACTCAATGTGACCATATGTAAACATGAAGCAACATAAGTTGAAGATCTGAAGACGTTATTGTCATGAGATGACGTTTCATGACAGGTAAAAAAACTAACCAGCTTGTCCATCAACATTTTCAAAAAGGTCGAGGTGACCCAACGACTGACCTACATGTTCATACTTTGTATAACTTACATTTTTTAACGAAATTGAAGTCAAAGTAAATAAAAGTTTTAATTAAAAAATACCAAAAGTCGTGTTAATGTCTGAGACATGGAACAGCTTGAGTCGGTGCTGTTCGTATCAGTCAAGGATACGTCCTCGACAATCAGCCTGACATTGGCTTTGTCGCTGTTTGACTGAGGTATGGTTCTGTTCAGTCCTAGGAGGTCCACCTTCCCGGGCTTTACCTTCTCTCTGAGAACAGGTTAGTTTATTGCTAATCGCCTGAGGTGCCCCTACCGGAGAATGCAGACGGTGCTGCTCAGGCATTTTTGTTGGCCAGAGTGCACTTCACATAGGCTGCTTGCTTTTCAAAATCCCATCTGACTTTTTGTCTAACATCCCTTGGAGGGGAGATAAATAAGCATACTTTATTTCTCTTCACGCCATCTCTTCCAATTCCGATTTGATCGGACTATACACATATCGTTTACAATTCCTCTGGAAGATAATTCATCTTCAGTGACTTTCTTAACTCACCTTACACTTGCACTTGAAAAAGTGTGTTAGGAAAACTAGATGCTCCCTCCACCGGTCGCATATTTTTGCTAGTATATATATATATATATATATATATATATATATATATATATATACATATATATATATATATATATATATATATATATATATATATATATATATATATATGGATTAAGGATATGAAGCTCCTTGCTCTGAACTTTTGATGTTCTCATAAATATTGTATTATAATTTTTTATTCTTATCTTTCATATATATATATATATATATATATATATATATATATATATAAATGTTTTGAGGTACAAAATTTATAGATACATTTAAAAAGAATACGCGGAAATCTCTCTAAGGCCCTTTCGACTATCATCTCGTCAGGAGAAAATCGATAGTTTTAATTAATAATAACGTCGAAAGAAAGAGCAAATGGGGAAATTGAGTGTGCCAAAATTAACGTTGAGGCGATTAAAATTCAATTAAATTATTTCGTTAAAAGTCGATTAAAAGGCACTACGTTAGGGAATAAAAAAAAAAAATTTTAAAAAAATTTAAAAAAAAAAATTAAAATAAAAAAAATAAAAAATTGTAAGTGTTAAGTTTGCTAATGAACGGCCGACTGTGACAATTTTTTGTTGACGAAGGATGGGTAGCGCCCGCGGGGTGATATCATGATGACAGAACAGATAATATACTACCCTTTCCTTCAAACAATGAGAAGGTAATCCCTGGGAAGATGGTATCGTGACAAAAGAACAGCTACTACACTGCACCCAACCCCTGAATTGACCCTTGAAAGATAGTACATTAATCTGAAATAGTATAGTAAACTGAATTGAGCATTAAAAGATAGTACATTAGTACAATTAATAAAAGTAATAGTATAGTTTCGGCTTCAGACAGACAGATACGAAATCTCCATTAGTACGTCAGCCAAGCTATGAAAGTCTAAATCAGCCGCTGGGTCACCTTGACCTTTTTGAAAATGTTGACGGACCGCAGCTTTTTCGTCTAGTAATACTTTTTGAAAGAATGATCAATATATCTAATAGATATAACATTCTATCATATGCAACAAAACATATATATATACATATATATATTTCGTTGAATATGATATAAATTATATTCATATATATATATATATATATATATATATATATATATATATATATATATATATATAATATTATACGGTGATGTTCAATATTTACTGCCACAGTGCTCAGTACGTGAGTTGAGCTTAGTCGTAGTTATATTAAAATATATCTATGGCAAGTAAGCTACACGGAGGCCTCAATATTTTGTTCTCGCAGGAAATCATCAGACTATATGCATTTAGTCTGAGGATTTCATGCGAGAATGAAACATCGACACCTTTGTGTAGCTTACTTGCCATATATACATTTTTACTACTACATATATATATTGTCTTTAACAGGTAGATCGGTCTATGGCAGGTATAGTACCACCATTCAAGTTTAGAACTGTGCCTAAAGATGACATATTTCACACACTTCCCAAATCTGAGCCTCACCGCCAAGTGCAGATAAATATCATACTATCATAATTACCATACTATCATAAATATCATACTATCATAATTACCATACTATCATAATTACCATACTATCATAATTACCATACTATCATAAATATCATACTATCATAAATATCATACTGTCATAAATATCATATATTAGAAGAGTAGAAAGTAGACCTTTGGTCATCAGGTGGCTTTGTGCCTTTTCTGGAGCGATTTCCATTCTAAAAATGAATAAAAACCTACAATATTTCGGATTTTTTTAGATGTGGATTGATACTTTGTATAATTTTAATTACTCGACTACTGTTCTCACCTTGGGTGTTATTTTCACAACGTTTAGGCAGATGTAACTTCCCACCTTCTCCAGTGCGTTTTGTCGATGGGTCTTTGTGTCGAACTCGGGAATCTGTACAGAATTTCGAACTGAACCCTTTATTTAAATCCACGGGGGTAATACCGGGTAAAAGTGTTGAGTAAGTATTTTTTTTAAATGTTATTCTTAGTTAAGTTAGTACTGCCTATAATGAGGATTGAACCTTCAACCTTCAGAAGACTGTCACTTAGAACTAGTTAAGTAAATTCGTATGAATCAGAATGGTACAACTTTGTTGGCCGGTTTCATACTGTTGCTGCTATTCTTGCAGGAAGAACCACGTAATGGTTGCCAACACCCCTAAGTGAAAGTCGTATTTTGGAATCGATTGGATTCGAACTTGCCACACCCAGGTCCTCAGTCCGTGTCGTCATCCACTTAATCTTAGAACTGGTTTTTACTTAGCATTGTATCTGTGGACCCGTGACGCAAAGGATAAAGTGCTAAGTAATCGATTCTAAGCTACAGGCTTCTGGAGGTTGAAGGTTCAATCCTCATTACAGGCAATAATAGAACTATAATTAAGAATTACTTGAGAATTCTAAATAGATTACGGAACGAGGACAATCTACCCCCGTGTAATTAAATAAAGGCTTCAGTTCGAAATTCTGTACAAATTCCCGAGTTCGACAAGACCCACCCAACGGTCAGCGGTTACATCTGCCGAAATGTTGTGAGAATAACATCCAAGACGAGAACAGTAGTCCGAAAATGACTAATACCGTCCCCCCCCCCAAAAAAAAACAACTAAAATATCACCAGGATTTTTAGTCATCTATGTTCGGCCAAAGCGGTATTCAAATAAGTGTTTACTGCCGACAGCTTTTTTCCATTACTGAATTGACTGGCACGAATGAAGAAGAAATGGCGACTCGTTTCCAGATGGCCGAATTATAAAATCTTCTCAACTGATTCGCCGCTGCACAACCCCCGAGATGATAACAGCTCAATGCATCTTTGAAAGTAGAATAACTGTCAGCCCTCATTAATTCCATCGAGGAAGTTGTTTAAATCGGTGTTTTGCGACATATTTTTTTTTATTATTTGATAACACAATACCATACTATAAACGCTACATTGATTGTCTGGGCTAGTCTGTTTGACGGCATACCAACCCTTTCTGATTATTTGATAACAAAATACCATACCTATTATAAACGCTACATTGATCGTCTGGGCTGGTCTGTTTGACGGCATACCAACCCTTTTTGATTATTTGACAACAAAATACCATACCTATTATAAACCCACAGTCCGCGCCTGTAAGCAATACACCACGCGACTCTCCCTCTCTCTCTCTCTTTATATATATATATATATATATATATATATATATATATATATATATATATATACTAGGTGTACCTTCCCGGCGTTGCCTGGGATGCAGTAAAAATTATTGTAGTTTTCACTTTTATTAATTTTCACATTTTAATAAACTTATACAGAAACAGAAAACAATTTTAGTTGTAAGGGAGAACACTTGGTTGTATTCTTCAATTTAAAATGTGAGTTATTCCCTTGCTGGTTTTTAGCTTTTCGGCCATAATTGGAAGATATTTTCATATTACCAGTTGTCTAGGCGGGACTATATAATTTAAAAAATAAACTTTAAGTGCGTTATCATAGTGTCAATATCATAGTACTAAATAAAAATGAAAATTGATTGGCAAGCCAGAATCAAAGTTTGATATATCAGCTTAAATGTTATTTATTGCCAACTTTTATAATCACACGAAATAACGTCATATATATATATAATAAGATAAAATCCTAGTTATATATATATATATATATATATATATATATATATATATATATATATATATATATATATATATATATATATATAGTTAGTTTCATTTATACAAGCATATCAAAAGCTATACATCAATGAAAATGTTTCGATCATAGCTTTTAAAAGCTGGGATCTCATCAGGCTAATAAAACATATTTGTTTTTTTAATTGTTTATATTAAATAAATAGTTTTCTTTAATATGAAGAATTAAAAACACATCTGTTTTATTAGCCTGATGAGATCACAGTTTATTAAAGCTATGATCGAAACATTTTCATGGATGTGTAGCTTTTGATATGTTTGTATGAATAAAACTATTAATATAAATAAATAGCTCTGTTTATTATTGAGTAAAATTATATAAACATAGAGATTCTCCGGATGTTTACCCTGTGGATATAAACTTAACCTGGATTACTCTCTCTCTCCTCCCCCCCTCTCTCTCTCTCTTTCTCTTTCTCTCTCTCTCTCTCTCTCTCTCTCTCTCTCTCTCTCTCTATATATATATATATATATATATATATATATATATATATATATATATATATATATATTATTGAATATAAAAGACAACTCATGTCTAGATATCCTTTGGTACATCATTTCAATAGTCCGAATCAGGATCTTAGTTTCGGAGGGAAATTGGCTGATGAATTTGCCATAGTTTAGATATGTCTCCAAAGTACTTTCAGACCCATCCGAGTCCATCTTCAGGGGAATGAGGTTAATCAGGTACAGACCATGTGTTAGTATTATAGAAGGTTTTGGCGGGAATTATGTCATAAGTACGAAACTATAGATGGCCACCGATGGGCCTGAAAGTACTTTGGAGACATATCTAAACTATGGCAAATTCATCAGACAATTCCCCTCCGAAACTAAGATCCTGATTCGGACTATTGAAAGGATCTACCAAAGGATATCTAGACATGAGTTGTCTCTTATATTCAATAATACTTGCCTGCAAGAGAAGATGCTGCCTAGATATATATATATATACACACACACACACACACACACACACACACAAACACACATATATATATATATATATATATATATATATATATATATATATATATATATATATGGGGGTACTATAAAAATTAGGATCCATTAAGGAGTGTGGATTAATTATCAGAGAACGAAAATATTTTATCTTGGCAAGGCGTGTTGTATTTTACCTTTTTCGCTATGGCCATCTGAACGAGGAGATAAGGCGTCTAATAAGAACAAAATGAACTAGAACATTTTAAGCCACAAGGCAGTTCGTTCATCCCCACCCCCTTTCTCTCCCCTCCCCCCACCGTCGAGCAAGAATCTCGAATAAGGTGCAACGCCATCTGCATGTTAACACCAAGTAATTGCCTATGCATCTGGCAGACCATGAGAGTATCTTCGACAGAGCGGGAAGGACGTTTAGCAAGTCGAACAGAATATTGTGAAACGGTGACTTGCTGAGTGGCGGACCAAAGATACTCGCATCATCAAGAGGAACTACTTGTTACATCGTAGGGCCGCCATGATGGATCGGCCTGTTTTTCTTATTGCGGGGATCCTTGTTGTGTGACGAAGTGGAAAATTTACGACTCTTCCAGATTTATCAAGTAAATACGTTTTATTATTTTATTTGCCATCGGCCTTTTCAAAGTAACGTTTCTCTTTCATAACTCAGCTTCAGGCGAACCTCGGTCGGTATAATAATTGGCCGGAACAATGGAAATCAAAAAGTTTATTTAGACTTTAAAACAACCAAGTCTAAAGAAAAAACATGATGTCTGGGTGTGTTAATTTAAATAAAAAAGCTTATTTAAAAAAAAGCCGTTGGTGTAAATTATGGCAAGAAGACATCTTTATATCTTTTTAGCACTCGATTATGAAAT
Source organism: Sepiola atlantica (assembly GCA_963556195.1). NCBI lineage: Eukaryota > Metazoa > Mollusca > Cephalopoda > Sepiida > Sepiolidae > Sepiola > Sepiola atlantica. The sequence goes on from OY744518.1 coordinate 181,118,382, forward strand.
CAAAGTCAGAATTTAGCCAAAAGTAGACAATTTTTATAGATAAAAATAGCCATTTTTTATAGCAAATAATAGGCAATTTAATATAGCCTCCAAATAGTTTTATATAGGCAAAAATAAATCATTTTTAATAGGTAATAAAAAGTCATTTCATATAGGCAAAAATAAGTCATTTTATATAGCTAAAATAACCCATTGTATGTAGCCAAAAATAACTAATTTTGTAAAGCCAAAAATAAGCCACATTATATAGCCAACACTAATTTTATATCGCTATAAAACGTTAATTTTGTATAGCCCAAAATAACTAATTTTATATAGCCAAAAAGCAATGTTATATAGTTAAAAATAAGTAATTTTATATGGCCAAAAATTAGTAATTTTATACAGCTAAAAATAGCAAATTTTATATGGCGAACAATAGCTAATTTTATATAGCCCTGAAGTGTCACGGGTCGTCTACTAGACGAACGTCTAAACCCCTGGGGTTTACTGGTATTATAATTTGATCCCCCTATGACAAACTCGGCACCTCAAGGATGCTTCATGACAAATTGTTATCATTCTGTCAAGTCGTTTTTAAGCCTATAGGTGGTTAACAGACAGACATGAAAAAACTAGTATTGACCTACAGGATGTTTAGGAAATCGATTGCATAACTGAGCAATTATGTTCTATATGTGTAAATATGTTTTTTTGTGTGCGGGTTGTTTTTGTGATAACGCTCCATTGCTAGTCTAATTTTATTTTGGATTCATTTCTTCCCCTGTGTGGTCTTTGGATTGTGATGATCATATTTATTTACCTATATTTGGTCTGCTGTATTCTGTTACATGAAATTAGAAGGATCAACATTTGCTGGATGCTGACCGGGTCCCGCATGTTGGCTATCAAAGTAGACCCTGTCGATCATGACGCTCAGATCTTTATTCTGAACCCCACAGCTTTTATATTCGTATGGTGTCCTTTTTTCATGGTTTTGTTGGTGTATGCGGGCAGCACCAAGCCCAGGCTTATTTTACGTGTGATCCTGTTACAGGTACAGCGTTTATCTATTCGATATGTAGAAATAACAGTGCACTGCCACACACATTGTACAAGTTAAATGTTTATAATAAATAATATTAATCAGTATTTGTTTCAATGGTCTATAACTCGGAAACCAAGCGTTTCTGAACTTATATACGCATGTAGAACATAATCCCGCACTTATGCCATCGATTTTCCAAACACCCAATATAGGGAGTCGTTGTTTTTTTTGTGCGGGTGCGTGCTGATCATAATTAATACCGTTACGAATTCTGAAATCGCTTCCATCAACTTGAAATCCCATCGGATCTATGTTGGGTCATTTAAGCATTAAAACTATTGCAATAGAGATCGACCAGCAATTCCCTACATCTAAGATAGAGTAGCAACTTTTCTTCAATTCATCGTATACAATCAATCGTTAACAATATGCATTGTGTTTCAGGATTCAATTATCTAAAAGGAAAATGTCAACTTAATTCCGTTTTTGCCTTTATTTTTCCGTTCATCTAATTCCATCTTAAAATGTTCTACGCTATTGCTGTTCTTGATCTGATTTTACAACTTTTAATACCAATATTATTCTGTATTTATTCATCTCACGTACATTATTTGGGCAGGGACAGTCTGTTGCTTGGACCGTGGCAGTACGCGTTTTGTACACCAAAAATCATATAGTTTGCATACCTTTAAATTTCTCCCTCGATGTCGTCTAGTGGTTGAATTCCTTCCTCCTTCTTCTACCGTGAACCACGCCGCTGCAACAAAAGCTCCATGATCGGGTCGAAAGACAAACAATCGTTTTAAAATTTAAATTCAGTTTTTATTTCAAGCATTAGTTATCAAATCAGCTGGGAGATATTCACTAACGTCGAGAGAGAGAGAGAGAGAGAGAGAGAGAGAGAGAGAGAGAGAGAGAGCAAATTACTGCTTTCGTAATTACTTAACAATTATTTCCTTAACCATTCGTGGAGGGGGGAAAGAGATCTTTCGCCTGTATTTTCTTAGGGAAATATTTCCCTTAATCTGTTGTAGACTACATGGTAACAATCACGTCTGATAGGTTCGCCTCCAATACCCAGACTGCTAAAACTCGCTTCTCACGAAGAACGAGTGACGTCACGGATCCCTCTGCTTCCCACGCAAAGGACCGTGACGTCACAGAGCCTCTCGCAGGTGCATAATGTATCCCTGATCCGAGGTCTCGTCACGCGGTGACCGTGTCACGTCTGTGATTTCCGACTGTGAGAACAGGCCCTATTCTGCACTCGACTGCACGGGTCCACCCCGCACTAATTGGTGCAAGTCAGACCAACGATTTCCAACAGATACGTACATTCCTACTCCTGACTATTTTTAAGACTTACATTTTAACACGTTCATTGCCTTTTTTTAATTTACACTATTAATACAATATCACGATACAGATCAAATTCTATTAAATATTTCGTCTGATAGTCCCCAAAATGCCCCCATTCATTCGTTTTTTTTACCATTATTTCTGAATTCTTCTAATTCCATCTGGGAATGTTTTACATAATTGCTTTTCTTAATCTGATCTCACAACTTGTTCCAAAATTATATCACTCTGCGTCATAAGTTACTATTCTCACCTTGATTGTTATTCTTACAACGTTTCTGCCGATGTAATAACCATCTTGTTGAACTCGAAAATCTTTATGGGCACGTGGCGTAACGGATAATGGTGTTAAGGGACAGTCAGTTTTAAGTGACAGTCTTCTGGGGGTTTGAAGGCTCAATCATCTGTAGAGACGATACTAAGAATAAAATAAAAAATTACTTAAGATTTCTACCCGCTCATAGCTGGCGGAACGAGAATAATCTACCTCCGTGGATTAAATAAAGTTCCCAGTTCGAATTCTTCTACAGATTTCTGAGTTCGACAAGATGCACCTGATGAAGGTCGCGACTTATATTGACCGAAACGTTGTGAGAATAACATGAAAAGGTGAGACTCGTAGTCCAAATAAAATAAAGTATCTATCGTCATCTAAAAAATTCTAAAATTAATGAAATAACGACACTTGAATTTAAGTGTCGTTATTTCATTAATTTGTACAAACGAAAATATAAAAATGTTGCGTGGTTTTTCCAAATAACGAATGTACACTCTCCATCAAAAATGACGAGAAAAATATGCTTCGCTAGTGTTTGCATAAGTATTCATATAAAATCACGTCTCAGTCGGTGAAATTTACAAAAAAGAAAGAAAAAAGAAAACGTTTCAAACTGGAAAATTAAAAGAAAGAAAAAACGTATCAATCGGTATAGAAAGAAGAAAGAAAAATAAAAAGTCTCATTATAGAAATATGGTTAAGGATATATTTTCGAATTTCTTTTAGACGGCAGAGGGAGTCGGACTTGCTATTTGCTTTCTCCCTTCCCTTAAAAGCGTGAAATGGTTTCGTCCGTTCTTATTTGAATAAATAATCTCATATAAGTATGATAATAAATAAATATAATAATTTAATAAAATTTATTTAAGTCACAAAATTGATATACTATTAAAAATGTCTGGTATTTTGGGAGTTTGTACGCATATAAACATGTGCTTGGTTGACAAAAAAGAATAGGCAGAGTACACAATACTAAAGCGGTAGTTTTTACGGTGTCAAGTTCGAATCTCATTTAAGTCTAAAAGATTTTTAACTAGATACGTGTTTTATGAATTTAAAGAAATTAAACTAACATTGTAACATAATAAATATATATTACATAAATACAGGGTGGGCCAAAATAAGGGTCCTATCTTTAAATTTGAATAACTTGAATTTGAATAACTTCCACAAAATAAAAGTTAAACTCACCAAACTTTATGTGTGTGTAGACTGACCCTTCCGAGATTTTTTGAAATAAACAAAACAAATTTTAGCCGAAAAACACTTCTTAAAACTTACAAAAACTAAAGTATTGTTTTTTACACTGTTTTGAGTTTTTTAAGCAAAAATAATGTTTTCTAAATGAGGGTACGTTCCTTAGGGCTAATACGGCTCATGCTTGCTTCGGAAGGGGTCCTTTACTTATTCTAAAAAAAAAAATAAAAAAATAAATAAATAAAAAAGTTATGAATTTTTAAAAATAGGACCCTTATTTTTGCCCACCCTATATATTTTTAAACTAAGTGATTTCTTATAATCCACAAAAAAGTCGACATAAAAAGTATTCAGTATTAGTTGAAATAGAATTATTTAGTACTCTTTTTTCAATGAAAACATACATAATAACCTTTAAACGAATATAGAAATTCGTCATAGTTACTTACTCTCTCATGCAAGCATTTGAAGTTGCGTATTTTTTGTCCACAAAATTTTACAAATAGTGATCGATGTAGGTCACTTTTGTTGAACTTTATGGAATAATGATTACTATTTGACAGACCCAGGTATAAACTAGTTGGCAATCATGCAATGTACTTAACATCTAAGAAATAAAAAATAAACAAAATATACAACAAATAACTTTCACCAAACGCAAGAAAATTTAACTTTCTACCAACCTGCATTATTTTACAGTTCTGAAACTTTTTGTAAGTATTTTTTTTTTGTCAGAATTTGTTTTAGAACCTCGAAGGCTTAATGGCAGAACACATGCGGCCATAAGCTTCCAGATGCTGCAACTTATTTTGAAATAAAGAATAACTTTAACACAGTTTCAATAAGTTAAAATATACAGATCGGTCGAAAATTATATTTTAATGCGTTTTGTGACAACTATTAGTTGTATCTTTTTATTTTCGATTTTTCGGCTGTTAACTATACGACATAGAAGCTAAAAGCCACAACTGACGACGGCCATGTTGAATTGTTACTCGATCAGCAGGCAAGTACCAACGAAATCTTATATTGAAAAAAAATTAAAACAGTTTAAAGACTTTAAAACTATGCAGGTCGATAAAAAATTTAATTTCCTGGCATTTTGTAAAAGTTATTTGTTGTATATTTTGTTCGTTTTCGATTTCTCGGCAGTTACCTATACTGCATGGCTACCTTACTATCTTTTAAGCCTGAAATTAGCGATCACCTAAAAAATCGAACGCCATCTTTGATGGACTCGGGTTAAGCCAAGTGAAAGTAACGAAACATATTTTGAAATAACAAAACTTATAAATAGTGTCAGAACCTTTAACCTATACAGATCGATGGAAAATTTTATTGGGTTTAGTAACAGTTATTTGTCATATATTTTGTCCCCACCCCGATTTATGCTGTTTTAACCATACTACATGATTGCCGATAGTAAAAAGTAGACTTACGGTACCACTATACATAAGTCCGGGGGTGGTTGCCAGTCGGATTAGGGTAAGTTTTTTTTATTATTATCTTTTACGCCCGAACTTAACGCCACTCTCCAAAAGAAAATCAACCGCCATTTTTGATTGACGAATTAATGCGTTCGGTAATACTTATTTGTTTTATATTTTGCTTATTTTCGATTTCTCGGCTATTAACTATACTGCATGGTTGCCAGTAGATTTGGTACTGGTACAGCTGTTGAACCAGACTAAAACCGATTTTTGTCGACACAGAAATACGTAAAAAGCCGGAAAAAGCCGAATAAAACGAACCGGCGTCAAAATAAAAACAAGACGGATTTTTAACTGAAAATTTAAAAAAAAAAAAAACAACAAAAAAAACACTCACTTTGTGTTAAATTTTATGACAATTTATTTTGTAGAAAAGAAAATCAATTAAATAAAAAAAGATTTTTGACGGGAATTTTATTTCGTTCACGGGAAATTGTGTTTTATATATGAATAAACTAAAGATTGTGAAGAACATACATAATGAAATAACGATTTTTTCAGAATGTTTTTCATTTTGCACTGGTACAGCTTTGAACTGGACAAAAAACCGCTAAGGTTAGGATTGGGTTAATGTTAGTTTAGGGACAGTTTAGGGATCGTTTAGGGTTAGGTGAGAGTTAGTTTAGGGTAAAAAAAAACAGTTCGTTCTTTGTCCGGTTCAAAAGTTGTACAAGCTTTTTTGCGATATTTTTTTATTAGTCATTTTAAAAATTTAGTAGATCTTCTTTTGGAGTTAGCGCAGACGTGGGGGAGAAGAAGAAGAGTTTCGGCTTTCCTGTTGGGTACTTTCACCGAGAAACCCTCCTTCTTTTCGGGGCCGTATCCACCGAATACCTAGAGTTGTCGTCTGCTTCTCGAGCCTCCTGATTGGCTAATCACTTCGGCATACGACCGGAAGATGCCGAACAAAAAGTCGGGTTTTTGTCTAGTTCAAAAACTGTATCCGTACCGAAAAAAATTTTTCTTCAAAAGTTACACGCAGTTTCGACCTTGAGAAAAACTGTTACAAATCCATGAATAGAAACGGAGTTGATGTGAGGGTGTTTGTTTCTGACAACGACGGAAGAAGTTGGGATATTAAACAGATGCTTCAAATTGATCGATTGAACAGCGTCGTTATTTTATTTATCTTCTTTCGTTCCGTTTTTCTTTTCTTTCTTTTTCTTTTCTGAACGAGTGCACTCAATATTTTATTTTTAAAGCCTTTGTTAAAGTAGTTGGGTTTTTCGTTTTCCGTTTCTTCGATTATATTACTGTGTACAAAACTAAAATTATCTGAAGAAAACGAAAAAAAAGAGAGAGGGAGAACGAGCCAGATAGGGGATAAAAATAAGGGTGACAAAAAGAAAAGAGATGCACTCTTTGCGCATCTCAGATTATCTGATTAAACTCGTCAATGAAACTTTAAAAAATAGAAAGAACATCCGACTGCGACTGATACATCGTATTTCAACCTTGGAGTCGCGACCTCCTGATGTAACATTATAAAGTAGTTCGAGATATAAAAATAGATTCTTTTATATTCCATTTAATACGTTTTTATAGCGACGCATATTTTGGAGCCCCTACTTCCACACGACGTAAATGGCAACGAAACAATCGTGAAAAAACGATGATAATAATAAAAGGAAGGTTTTATGTACATACATTTTTATTCATAGATGAAATAGTTATCGACGTACACGTGTTTCGCTGTATCTACAGCCCTTCAGCGTGTATTATTATGAAGAGCTGTAGATACAGGGAAAAACGTGTACGTGGATAACTACTTTATCTATAAATAAATAACTATATACGTCCCGTATAATCAAGTAGGAATTGAATCACCAAAAGATAGCTTTCATAAGCTGTCATTATCTCCAAAGACAGCAACAAAACATAGCTATATATATATATATATATATATATATATATATATATATATATATATATTTATATATGTAATATTTATTTATTAATATATATATATATATATATATATATATATATATAGATAGATAGTTATATATAATATTCATTTATGAATATATATATATGGAAAGCAATTGTGTCTGCATATCGTTTTTTTATCCTTTCTAAATTCCTGATACATTTGCTACCACAACTCTCTTGAGACGGCTCACAATACACTTATCTGATATCAGCGCAATAGCCGAACATCTAGAAGCTAAGCATACTTGCCACCGCTCTCAACGTCGAAAACATTTGGTAGACAACACAATTATATTAGAATACGAAACTAACGAACTGAGACTACATATATTCGAAGCTCTACATATAAAAATAAAAAAGCCATCCATTAATAAAATTAATTTCGATAGGGAAAACATCCTAAAATGCCTTGAATACTAAGACTCTGTTAATACTACAACACATCTCTAAAACCATCGCTAAAAGTTTAAATATACATGTTTTTTACTCGATACCCATCTCTGAATATGGTCCTGAAAGGAACTGAAAGTACTAAAGTACACAACGATTACGGCAAATACATCTGCCAGTTCCAGCCCGTAACTAGACAATTGATCAGGAATTCAGAAAGAACCAAAGATTAAATATGAAGACACAAGTTATCTGTAAAATTTAATGAAAAAAAATATTTATATGCTAGTAAAATACTATTACGTCTGTTGTTTACACGTTCTTATCGGTTTGATTACAACTCAAAAATGAAGGAAGGACGAAGTAGAACCTTTAACAAATGTATTTAACAAAAAAACCGAATAAATGAAATGTAGAAAACCGCTGAACACGAGATGCTTGTTTGATCGTGAGAACCGTTCTGTTTACTATTCAACTATCATGGCAGACGACTTCTTTTATCTAAGGGCGATAACTCTTCCTTTGATTCAAGGGAAATAACTCGATTCTGTTTTGTTAAGTTGTCCTAACATCACCCCGTTTAATTTTTTGACTGTACCGAGTGCACTTAGGTTGAGGTGCTTTACTCAAAGGCGACTGCGTTTGGGCCAACTCCTGTAAGGTCTTTCATAATTCCCATTTGTATTTGTCTAATTGGGAGGTGATGGAGGTGGCAGTTTGAATGTGTCCATTAACATATCGAACGGAATGGTTGTTCTGTTGTCAACTAAGTTGTCTCCAGTGTATCTAGGACGTAACTATTTCTGGCCATTTGGAATGGGCATCCACAACGACCAGAAAACTAAGCCCATTGATAGGGCCAGAAAATTCTGGACCATGGTCGCTCTGGTTATGTCCAACGAGAATCAACAATCCTAGGTAGATTTTTCTGCGCTTCCATACACTGGGGGGGGGGAACTATTCTCGATAAAAATTATGCAACAAGTAGAAGAATTTTATGCTGATATGGTTAGCTGTTTGTGTCCCGTCTTAACTGCACAGAAGCGAGATTATACGACACGATGTCAGCTGAGTGAAAACAATGTAAAACCGGAGGGTCGGATAGATACGTCTGCTGGTCTTCAAGCCCAGCAAAGAAAGCGGTCAAGCTTCGATTTTGAATCTCGCATTACGCATGTGCATGTCTTCTTATTGTACTTCCAAATCGAATAGTTCTTTCTCACTTTGGCAAGTAATGATTTAGGGAAAATAATTTAGAACTGGTCAAAGAGAGATATCTCCTGAATATTCTAAGCATGTTGGAAATTTACGTCCTTATTCATCTTATAGATTAAACCCGGACTTTCAACTTGATGACGTGCCTGGTTCGCAATTTTGTTAACTTCTTCGTAATGAAAACATTGCGTGGTTTTCAAGGAATGGATTAATAGACATAACCTTGAATATTTATAATATTCATTTATTTATTTCTTCTAGACATCATTTTCGGCCCTGTTGCTTGCATCATAAATTCCTAGAATTATTGATTATTATCTCCCTTTTATTAACTTAGAATATTCAGGAGTTATTTCCCTTGAACCGTATCCAAGTTATCTTCTCTGACTCATTACGGAACGACAATCTAATGAACCCTTCTATCCGGAAGTACGAAAAGAATTCGCTCCAAGCATGTGCGAGATTCAAAATGAGTCTTTTCCCATTCTGTGGTCGTTGTTTCAAGCTATGCTTACGTGTTCCGGATTGAGTCAGATTTTTACATCGTCTTCACGCCTCTAGCGCCATTTTGTCAGAGTTTGCTCATGGTCGGTGTTAGACGAGACTCTCAGACATCTAGCCTTCTTAGCATGGTTATTTGCTTCTTGTCACATGTATAGTTGCTATTAATAATATAACGGAAAGGCGTGCGTACGTGCGTGTGCGTGCATGCGTATGTGTGTGCGTGTGTGTGTGTGTGTGTGTGTGTGTGTGTGTGTGTGTGTGTGTGTGTGTGTTCAGCTAAAAGGCAAAACCTACAAAACAAACACCCACAAAGTTGGCGTATTCTTGATCGGCGTTGTTCTGGCTGAATAATATCTAAAGGAATTAAAATATTTTTTATTCTTTGGGGGTGAACTGGACAAGGTTTCGTCGGGGGTGTCGGTTTTTCAGCCATTTCCAATGTAATCTATTATATATATGACTTACATTATTATTATTTTCAATACATTAAAACAAGAGAGAGGGGTGGGCTGGGCGGAGGTGAAAGAGGGGTGGGGGAAAAGATGTGGATCTAAACTCTTGTTGGTGTTGTATTTTTCTTTTAATCGCCTAGTTGTTCAGGATGTTTCCATGTAATCGCATGAAAAAAGTGTAATCACATTTTTATTTTTAGGGGGATTAGCACAGGGTGAAGGGCTACGCGTCTACCGTTTTCTTTTTCAGTCTATAAATAATAATAATAATAATAATAATAATAATAATTAATAATAATAATAAGTATTAGTAGTAGTAGTAGTCGCAGTAGAAACATTTGATCCACGCTATGACACAACTGACATCTTAAAGATATTTCGCGCCAAATTCAGTGTAATTTTGTTGAGTAGTTTCGAAGTAACAGACAATTAAACATGCCCAGTTATGAGATAGTTATTTATTTTCTGTCACTGACTAAGAACTTTTTTTTTAAAAAAGTATTTGCAATGGATTAGTGCCGAGGAGTAACCTGGAAACTGGATCTATCAAAAAGTCGGCCTGGCAGAGCAAATAAATAAGGTGAAACGAAACTCATAATAAATAAGATGAAACGAAACTTATTAATTTGATCTCGTTTGCCTCGAGTAATACTGAGAGAAATTAAACCTTGCGCAGCTCGACTTACCGTGTGTCACGCGCGATCTGAATCAATGGAAAAATAAGAGTTTGGAGTTATTGCTATCGATTAACTCGAGACTATTACAGCACACCATTTGAGCCGAGAGGTCTTTATGGAAGAGTATAGATCACGACGCTATTTCTCAGAGACTAGAAGACTATTATCTGTTTTGCTAGATCGCATCAAACGCAACAGCATGAGCTTAACCAAACATGAGGTATAAATAAATAGATCGGCTGTCTTCAGATTGCCAAGCGCAGTTCAAATTGCAAAAGGATTTTGATGCGAAAATCTCGACAATCAGTCCAACAGTGGCTTTGAGGTCGGGCTGATGTATGGTTCTGTTCAGTCTAAAGAGTTCCACCGTCCATAGCCTTACCTTCTCTTTTTTTTTTTAAACATAGTTCACCCCAAACAAGGCAGGTCGCCACTGTAGACGTAAGGGGCTACTGAGAAAAAAGAAAAGGGGACAATGTTGGGGGGGGGGGGGTCAACCTAAATTGGGATCTGCGCAGTGAGATGTCTGTTTACATTAGTTTTAAATTTCTGCATGTCAGTACTGTCGGGGAAACAGGGGGCATGGAGGGAGTTCCAGAAGCCAGCAGCACGAGGAAAGAAGCTATTCGAGTATAAGGCTCTCCGGCATCTGGGGACCTCCACAGTGAATGAATGGGATTTAGTTGATTGTCGAGTTGGTCTAGTGAATTTACGTCGAGGGGGCACCAGAGTAGCCAATTCATCGGAGCATAATCCATTGAAGTATTTGTAAAACAAGCACAAGGATGCTACATTGCGGCGATGGGACAGGGACTGGAGCTTGGTTGACAGTGAGGGACCTATTAGGTTGGCGACTCATTTTTGGACCTTGTCAAGGAGGGAGAGACTAGTGGATGATACACCAGCCCAGATGTGGCATAATACTCCATGCATGGGCGGATGGTGGCTTTGTAGAGATACAGGATAATGTCAGGTGTGAGGAGTTTACTAGCACGGTAGCCTTAAAGGAGTTAGATTATTTCTAATTGCCCGCGGCACTCTTTCCGGGGAAATGCCGACGGGGCTGCTAAGGAACTTTTTGTAGGCCAAAGTATGCTTCTACTAGTGCACTGGCTTTTCAAAATCACACCTGACCTTGTGCCTAACTTCTTGCAGAGGAGGTAAAGAAAGACTCGGAGGTTGCAAACACGCGGCAAACATATTGGCTTTCTGAGGTGGACAGAACAATTTTCGTGATCAATATTTTCAGCAAATTTTAATAATATGTATTTTGATTGTTCGGACTATTTCCTTTATCTTGGGCGTTGTTCTTACAACGTTTCAGCCGATATAACCTCCGCCCTCATTCAGGTGTGTTTTGACAATGCCGTTATTGGTGAATAGTAAAAAAAAAACTGTTTTTGTTCTCTTTCCACATTTTTTCCACTATTCATCAATAACAGCCATTGTCAAAATACACCTGAAGGTAATAATCGGCCGAAACGTTGTGATAACAATACCCAAAAACGAGAGAAATAGTCGGAACAATCCAAATGCATATTATCAATGATAATCTCAAAAACAAAGATTCAAAATATTTTAATAAGTTTAAAAAAAATGTTTCTCTTACCATTTGTCATAATTTTCTGCATTGGTAATATTAAATGTGTCCTACCGACGAAATGCAGCCAGGTAGCCAATCAGTGTTAAGTTAAGCAACGTCTGTTGTACAGGATCCCGCCAATAAACAAACACGGAAGTTAGAACAAGTAATTAACACGTGCATATGTTATTGTTAGAAATAGAAAACAGTTGTTGATAACAGAAGCATTGTTAAAACAGAAGAATATAAGATGAGATGTTCAATGTTCGTTTCTGTGAGCAGTTGCACGACGACGTAGACGGTTTAGTCAACAGTCAGTCGCCCTCTGGATGACGTCACTTCAAACAAGATATTATTCAAAGCTTTCAGCAACAGAGTTTGTAACTGTGTTATGTATATAACCGTCTCTGCTCTGTAATTGAAGTTGGTGCAACGGTAAACTCCAATCCGTTTGGATCTGGACGGTTTTCCGGTTATTCGTTTGGTTCAGTAAAGACACGAGCATTGGCTCTGAGTCAGGTGACAGTGTCCTTGGATGTATTGTTGGCATGTGCATTCATCTCCTCTAATTATTGGTTTATGTCGTGGAACGTTTGGTTGATCATCTCGTACCTCCATCAAGAAACACCTCATTCCGTCTGTGAATGTAAAACAAAGTCATTTTCAGGCAATAAATTGGGTTTCTAGCAGTGGACCCATCTGGATTTATTGTACTGTTCTCATTGATGTAAACCCCGGTGACGTTACCTGCTCTCTCTCTCTCTCTCTCTCTCTCTCTCTCTCACTCACACACTCACTCACTCTCTTTATCTCTTTCTTTCGCTTGGTGTGTTTCTCCTCATCTCTCTCTCTCTCTCTTTCCCTATTTCTCTCTCTTTCTCTTTCTTTCTCTCGCTTTTATCATTTGTCTTCCTTTTCCTCTCTATCTTTTTCGTTTACTCTCTCTCTTTCTTTCTCTATCTCTCTCTTTCTATCTATCTTTCTCTCCATCTCTGTTTCTCTCTCTTTTTCTCTCTCTTTCTCTCTCTTTCTCTCTATTCATTTTTCTTTCTCTCTCTCTCTTTCTCATATAACTATCCCTATCACTTTTCATTATCGTCTTCAGTATATTAAGTTAAAGAAATAATTCACTTAAACAGGTAAATCTTTAAAAGGTAAAATCGTAAAAGTTTAATCGCAGTTTAGACTGAAATAACGAACAATTTTCGTATAATAAAATAACGAACAATTTGATCCGAACGAATCACGGACAATTTAATTCAAATTAAATGACCAACTATTTTAAAATACGAGCAATTTGATTCGAGTAATATCTAGAATTACTAAATGTCAACTAAACTGCTGTCGATTTAAACTGTTATGTATACGAGGCCTGTCTAAAACGTATTCGACCTTAGGCCAGAAAAATATTTCAAATACGTGACGGGGTTGGGACCCTAATCCCCTTCAAAGTAGGCCCCTTGTGCTTGCACACACTTAGCTTACCGATTCATCCACTGCGGAAAACACCTCTGGAAGTCTTCTTTTGGAATAGTGTTCATCTCTGCCGTCGCGTTAAATTCAGCAGGGGTTGTGAGAAAATGCGAGGTGTAACACAAATTAAAAAGTGGTTCAACCGATTTAAAAATGGCCGCACATCAGCGGAGAGTTGCCAGCGTATTGGCAGGCCCCAAACTGCTCGGAATACAGCTGTTGTTGAGAGAGTACGAAGAAAAAGATAATGCGGAACGCGCCGGCGGAGATGAACACCATTCCAAAAGAAGACTTCCAGAATTGTTTCCGGCAGTGGATGGATCGGTGCGCTAAGTGTGTGCAAGCACAAGGGGCCTACGTTGAAGGGGATTAGGGTCCCAACCCCGTCACGTATTTGAAATATTTTTCTGACCTAAAGTCGGATACTTTTTAGACAGGCCTTGTGTAATCAAGAACGTTTGAACTATCTCCTTCAAAGGGGGGGGGTGGCAACCTGCAACCTTGGCGGTAAAAGGTGTCAATCTATGCCGAGTTTGAAACGACATATGAGAATCCACAAAAACTTGAATGCCTACTAGACACTGTCGTCGAGTGTATAAGATCTCTCCGTACAGGGGTTTGTCAGGATATCCTGGCATGCGGATACTTCCTCCTACAAGTAGATCCTGACCAAATATTTAAAATAATATAGTATTCGAAGTCTAAATCAGATCCTCTCAACACGGCTATATACTGGCTGATACGAGGTATTGTGTACCATTATCCTAGTGGTGTTACCTCAAGTAACATCACTTAGCTGGATACTCCGCCAGACTGGATGAATTCTTGTCCTGGAATCCGGTAAGACCATAAAGATATACTATAACTTAGTTAACTGGTCAATTGGGGAGAGGAACATTTATGTTCTTCACTTCTTTACTAACTCAACGTTTGATTGAACACTCGGATATCTATGTATCTCATATAGAGATCAAATGTTAGCCTACGTAAGGGCCCCCCTGATTTCTGAGAACTTCGACTGAAGTAAAATGAAACACAAGAGAGAAACTACCGGATCGTAAAAAAGAATTTGAAAAACTACCTAGCAAATATACCCGATTAACCAAGTGCAAGAGAGATCAAAACAATTGCGCTATGGGGAACTGTTAGAATCCTAAAAAAGTTTTTCGGTTGGAATCTCTGAAATAGCTCTTTAATGTCTGGCATCTGGTAGGATGCCCCATCTCCAGCAAAAAGAAAAAGAAAGAATGTATGACCAGTTAGTTGAAAAAAACCCAATAAGGTGCTAGATCGTATGGTCAACAAGAGATAATATAAAGTATTCTGTTTAAAAACTATAGATTACAGTGTCTGTTGGATGTACCTGGGTTTCATCGACATGTTCTTGCTGAACCTGGAGCAGAATCCGGTTGGTAAGAACAGATTGACTCTTCAGCAGCCTCTGGTAGGCTAAGACTCAGACTTCTTTTCTTTGAGCCTTCGCCTACTGAAAGGTGATACAGGATCAAGTCTGTTTCTGCCACCCGGATTCTGCCACAGATCCGGTACGACCAGATTCATGAAACCTGGGTGCACCCAACAGACACCGTAATGCATAGTATTTAAATAGAATACTAATGTAGTTTCTTTCCAAATATGATCTAAGATTAAGATCGGATTCTAACTCTGCCTGATGAGCTCTCAGTTTATAATAACTGTTGATCGATAACATCGACATGCCAGTGTCGCAGATTTTCTACATGTCTGTGTAAATAAAAATAATCATATATAAAAGCTCTATTTGATATTGAGCACTTTTTATAAACCCGGTTGAAATTCTTTGGATTACTACCTTGTAGATGTTTTACCTGGATTATATATATATATATATATATATATATATATATATATATATATATATATATATAAAATCATTGATCTTGATATGCTAAATTGCTCATAATTACATGTTCGACTTGGAAACATTTATGTATATCTCGTTCATTTATGAAGATTTTGAAATCATCTGTCTGTCGATGGTAAGAATTGATTTTATTGATTGAAAAATCGATAATCGAATCCGATTTCGCTATTGTCCGCCTTGAACGCTGCTTCCTCCTCTGCTTTTTTTCCATGATTTGTTTTCCTTTATTTTCGATAACAGTCTGCTCAATTATCCGAGTTTTAATTCTTTCCACCACCAGCACCACCACCACCCCCGTCGACTTGGTTTACACAGCTTAAAGCACGGACTACCAGCTACCCAACGAACATTTATAGTTACGGATAGCCCAAATAACATGTATCATTTTTCTCCGTCTCTCTTGGACAACATCCCAATCTAATAATAACAAGCCGCGCGTGCGTGGTCCCCCTCTGTATGTGACTCGATGTGGCGAGTGTAAAATGCAATAAATTTTGGCAATTAGGGGCATTTTTTTAACCCCCTTTGACCCACCTGGGGGCACGAACCAGAATTTTTCTGAGGTCAAAGATGCTCATTTTATATCCTAAACAATTGCCTCTACATTTTGGCCAAGTTTCAGAAAAATTGAATGGATGGATCAAACGTTATGGGAGAAAAGGGTCATTTTTTGCCATTTTGGGGGCTTTTGACCCCCTGGGAGCGCGAACCAGATTTTTTCCAAGGTCAGCGATACGTATTTTCCATTAGGAACAATTGCCTCTACATTTTGGCCAAGTTTCAGAGAAATTGAATGGATAGATGAAAAGTTATGGGGCAAAAAATGTCATTTTTTTGCCATTTCGGGACCTTTTGACCCCCTGGGGGGCTAACCAGATTTGTTTTCAAAAATCGGAGAATGTCACTTTCTCACCTGACCAAAGTTACAACTTCATGCAAAATTTCAGAGAAATTCAATGGATGGTTGCGGAGAATAATCCGGACGGACGGACGGACAGACAGACGGACGGACGGACGGAAATTCCTCAAAACATAGGTCCCCCGATTTTATAAATCGGGGGACCACCACCACCACCACCACCACCAACAACAACAACAACAACAATAACAATAACAATAATAATAATAATAATAATTCCTACAAACATTTATTCATCGAAATCACCCGCCACTCTATAATAAAATCAATGCGTATTTATTTGTAAATGTATATCCGTCCAGTCACACGAAAATCTACTCGACGAATAAGGGAAGTGACGACGCCAATCTATTTCTATAATCAGACGTTTTCTTTCTTTTCTTCCTTTATGCTTTCTATACCGATTTATACGTTTTTTCTTCTTTTTTCTTCTTTAAAACTGTCTCGTTTTAAACGCTTTTTTCTTACTTATTAACGTATTATGCTCAGCATCAGTCTACGAGAAAGAAAAAGAAACACCTGGATCAGACAGCAAACTGGCGTAAATGACATCATCACTAGCATCGTACGAACGGCTAAACATAGATGGGCAGGTCACCTTTCGAGATATACAGACAACAGGTGGACATGTAGAGCGACAGAATGGACACTGAGGCAATGGAAAAGACTTAGAGGATATCCAAAAAGTCTGTTGGAGAGACGACCTTGCTAGCGACTGGGTCCTACGCGGCCACGCCTAGC
The DNA here is from genome assembly GCA_963556195.1 of Sepiola atlantica. Lineage (NCBI taxonomy): Eukaryota > Metazoa > Mollusca > Cephalopoda > Sepiida > Sepiolidae > Sepiola > Sepiola atlantica. Next base: position 181,135,520 of record OY744518.1, read on the forward strand.
CAGAGGCAAAACAAGGTGGCAAGAAATCAAGGAGGGGTTCCTCCATAAAAAAAAACATAATGATGAATAAACAAACTCACGCTCATTTTAAATATGGAAAGCACGCCTGACCAGCATTGACCTGGACCTTTTGTGTTTGTACAAGATATGTACCGAAGCTTAATTAGGTACGGTCTCAAAGAATAAAGGCGAAAATGCCGAACGATTCACCGCGGAATGAAAGTGGAGGAGGTTCTTCAGGCTAAAGAAAGATTTGACTTAGTTCTATAGGAAAACAAACTGGTCACAAATGATTAGTAAGACTTTATTCTTCAGTGAATCATAAAAAAAGTGGATGTAATCGCGCTTTTCTTCATAGTCGTTCTTTCTATTATTATTATTATTATTATTATTATTATTATTATTATTATTATTATTATTATTATTATTATCTTTCTTTATATTAATACGATAGCGTGTGTGTTCGTGTGCCACGCTTACATCAAAAGCTCTGCGCATGCGTGCCGCACCTAGATTTGAAAAAGCGTTCAAGTCACCTAATTTGCGTAATATATCAAGTATTTCCCTTTGGCGCAACGGTGAGCGACGTAGATTATGACGTGTGTTTTTTTTTACGTCGGCCCGATGATGATGTATGAATGGTGATGAAAAAAAAATCCAGCAAAAAATTGAGAGAATTATCCAATCTTAATGACATTTTTAATATTTACTAATTACTGAAGTATTTATTTTATTGAAAGAAAACAGAATCTAGATTTTTTTAGGTTAATTAAATTGATTTCAAGGACAAAGTACACTTTAGTATACCCATAGTTGAAACTCAAAGACCACCTTTGCAAAGAGATAAAAGCCCGAGGGTGGAATGTAAATTATTTTTAGACAGTTAGTATTTAAGCTTTCAAGACATTTAATATTTTTTTATACATTAATTTTCGAATTTTTTTTTTTTCATTTTTCTACAGGAAGTTGTATTTATAACTTTATTTTTATTCGTACTTTCAATGTGTTATCTCGTTGTAAAGGTGGTCACTGAGTTTCGACTATGGGTATAATAGGACGCATTTCATTCTTGAAATGAAAGGAGACTAAAGTCATTAAAGTGAACAAAAAGATCTATTATTTTTTTTCTTTTATATAAAATAAATACTTTACATTTAGATGTATTTATTAATTAATAAATGCTGAAAAGTTTATTAAGATTGGATAATTCTCTGATTGTTTTGTGGATGTTTTCTTTTTTTCAATCAGGAGTCAAATTCATATTTTATTTATAAAACAAAAATACTTTCACTTTGATAGCCCGTCCTTTAGTTAACACCGTTGAAGGCTACTTAATTATGTACAAATGAATTTGTAAATTTAACCAATTCAACCAATTATAATTTAGTAATGTTTAATAATAACAGTATTCAATTTAACTAATTTGTCTTATTCGGCCTACTATTCTTCTCGTCTTGCTTGTTATTTTCAAAACGTTTCGGCCAATCTAACCTCCGACCTTCTTCAGATGCATATTCTCGAACTTGAGAAGCTTTCGACCAAAGTCAGGAATTTCGAAATGAATCCTTTATTTAATCCACGAGGCTAGATTTGTTCTTGTTCCCTCAGCCATCATCGAGTTAATTAATTTTATGTTATTCTTAGTTATTGTCGCCTGGGATAAGGATTGAACCTTCACAGCTGTCACTTAGAACTGATTGTTAATCAACGTTCCTAACCGTTATGCCATGGGTCCATTAAGATTCCCAAGTGCGAAAATATGTACGCGACTAGATTTGAGACAGAGCGGACGTCTCGAGCGCACGTGAGGCGCGCTGCCCACCCACCTTGGCGACGGGGGTGGGGGGGGGGCACATAATGGCGATTTTGATGACAGGATTCATGATATATTTCTCTGGCCATAGATAAATAAAGAACTGAGCCGCCATTTGTTACGTTATTTGGTTAACATTTCGGCCGACGAAAGCAAATGATGACGGAAAGGAAGATGGCGTCCGGCGAGCACTTGGTATAGCTATGCAACAGTGTAGCTGGTTTACTCGGTGTTGACCTGGTATCAAATATCCCCTAACATAACACACCGGCTCGCTAACTGTATCGTTTCAAAAGGGCGGAAACCATTTTCATTGGTCGAAAATGTTGAGTTTATGCATCATCATCATCATCATCATCATCATATTCGGTTTAACGTCCGTCTGACATACTGGCATGCGTTGGACAGCTTTAAGAAATTGACTTCTAAACTAATCTATCTCTGCCAGGTCTTTATTAATCCCTCTTTCTCTCAATTTTTATCATCTTTATGTTTGGTACATTTATGTGAAATCCTACTTTGGAAGACGGTGAAAATGAAGGGAGAATGGAAGAGAGTAGCTTATACAAGCTAGTATCTTTGTACGTTCGTTCGCATCGCAAGTCTCGCCAGAAATCTCATATTATATTCCGTTTAAGTATTTATTTTAGTTTGTGATTTCAGTTTCTTTCTTGATTTTACTAATATATCTAAAAAATGAAACTTAGTGCTTTCAAATAAGCTCGATAGTCAATTTGAAATATCGCATTAGTTTTCTCGTAAAATAGTAACATATACAAGTCATCGTCGACTTATGACCGTTTTTGGTTACAACCAACTGGTGGTAAAGCGATTTTGACGTAAGTCGGCCCATGTTAAATTACTCTAAGAATATTAGACTGTTTAATGATATTGCAATCATCTTATTGTCACAATTTATCAACATTTTAGCTCATTATTTTTATAATAAGATAAGGGCATATTTTATTTCTGTTTTCTGTTCATTAATTTTAAAACCCATTGTATTCCACTGTCTTATGTAACATAATACCGAAATGAGAATCTCTACATATATATATATATATATATATATATATATATATATATATATATATATATATATATATATATATACAAATCACGTGCTGCATTCACGTTCTTCATATTTGATGATGGGAAACAACATCTTGCCCATTTGCCCCGGCTGTATAACAACAAGCCGGTAACGAGATAAAAAATACAAATCCGATGACATCAGGATATATTACACACCGAGGATGCCGGGTTTTGGCGAAATATCTGTATCACTTTAAAATAACAAAAAAAAAATGCTAGTTTTAATTTTAAAAAAAGAGAAAAAAAAATTTATTATTAATTTATTATTTTTCTTTTTTATAAAAAAAATTGATATCGCATCTTAATGCTTCAAAAGGTATTTATTTTACCTATTCCTTCTTATATATATATATATATATATATATATATATATATATATATATATATATATATATATATAGTCTCGGAAGTTTCTCAACCATTAAAACTATATAAAAAAACAAAAAACCTGAAGTCCCAAGTCGTTCAGTGGAAAATCACTCATGTAAGTCAATTTAATTTTTACATTAAATTATATTAGTTTGCTTCTAGCATTATTTAAGGGATCATCAGTTGTTTACCATGAAAAACTGTTTCGGGAATTTAATAACATATATATAGGAGTAATCAGTCGACGAAAAATCATAAGCAAATAAACGTGCAACTTACAATTTCGTGCCGAGTTTATTAGACGCTTTTAGAAGCAAAATCAATCCTTATTTATGTTTTAGTTTTTCTTGTGTGTAGGAAATTTTCAGGAACAATTCCCTTCTTCAAGCCTTCAATGAAGTGTGAACAAAGTTCTTAAAAATGGCGAAGTAAAATTAATATTTTCGAAACTAGCAACCAGGGGTCGCCTGTCAAGATCATATGTGGGTGTGTTTGTTGTCTGTTTCATTTCCAGTACAAATGTATATATATATATATATATATATATATATATATATATATAAATGGATTTTCTTCGGTGAGCGATCTCTTTCTATTCTGGTTAGCTGTATGAATGACAGATCCTGTTAATTACATATTCATTCAGGTTGTTTGTTTGTGCGCGAAACAATTGTTAAGTTATATTGAATTGCTTTGAACAAATAAGTAAAGACTTAGTCATTGGAATTTAACATACAATTGTTTACTTATATATATATATATATATATATATATATATATATATATATATATATATATATATATATGTGTGTGTGTGTGTGTCATAGTTATAAACATATTGTTTCGCTGTATCACAACCTAGACTAGCACCGTCAACTATCGAGTTAATAGTCGTCAGCTATATCTATTAGGCCAACGGAAGAAGCGCTCGTAAATGACATCTAAGATGTCTATTTATATAAACACTTGAGCGCCGCCTCACTGTGCTCAAGTTGATCAATTACAAAGAGCTTCGCATTATGCTAAAAGGAAGCAGGAGACATCGCCCAAAACAGTGCTCAATCAGAGAAGGGGACTTAAATAGTCTTTCTGTGAATGACTATCTGTTTGGCAGTATCACAGCTCTTCATTGCGGCTAGACTAGTACCTTCAACTAACAAGTTGATAGTAATCAGCTCTATCAATTAGGCCAACGAGAAAAGCGCTCATATATATATATATATATATATATATATATATATATATATTATTATTATTATTAATATTATTATTAAAAAGTATACATTACAGTATCTGTTGGTGTAGTTGGGTTTCATCGATCTGATCATGTCAGATCTGGAGGAGAGACCACCTGGTAGGAGCAGATTGATTCTTCAGCACCGTATAGTAGGCGAAGACTCAGAGGAAAAAACACAAATCATATGTTCAAGACAAGCAGTGCTCACTTTTGTGTGTTCTCCCATAACAGATGTTCCGTGTTCATTAAAACCTGTCTGTTGTTATTTTTAGTTTAAAGGGTTTTATTCATGTCTTTTTTATTTATTTTATTGAAAGGCGTCTTTATTAGCGTTTATTGTTTTGGGGACTTGTTTGAATAAACATAAATAAAATACTTTCTAGTAGCTCTTGTTGAACTTACGATCGAGCACCTTATGTTTTTCTTTCAACTAACTTGTGATGTATGCTATATATATATATATACACACACATATATATAACTTAGTTCACCCCAAACAAGGCAGGTTGCCACTATAGACGTAAGGGGCTACTGAGAATTATGGTGAAAGTGTTTTTTTTGGGGGGGAGCATCCTAAATTTGGAGCTGTGCAGCGAGATGCTTGTTCACATTAGTTTTAAATGTCTGCATATCGGTACAATCGGGGAAACAGTGAGTAGGAAGGGAGTTGCAAAGGCCGGCACTACGGGGAAAGAAGCTATTGCTGGCTGGGATTTAGTTGATTGTCGGGTTGGTCGAGCGTATTTACGTCGAGTGGGCACCGGATCACATTCCATTGAAGTACTTGTAAAACAAGCACAAAAATGCAACATTGCGGCGATGGAACAGGTGTTGAAGTTTGGTAGATAGTGAGGCACCTATTAGATTAGAGACTCTTTTTTGGACCTTGTCTAAGAGGGAAGGACTAGTGAATGGTGCACCAGCCCAGCTGTGACAACAATACTCCATGCATAGGCGGATTGTAGCTTTGTAGAGATATAGGATACTGTCATGTGTGATACGTTTTCTAGCTCGGTAGAGGGAGCCACTTACTTAGCATTATAATTCGGTAGATTATAACATGTATGACATAATTATCAAGAATTAATGATATAAGCATTAGACTCCGAAAATGAACACTCACAATTATGTCATGAATTTTATAATCTACCGAATTATAATATGAAAGTCCTGTTTAATATAACCTGTGTGTGTGTGAGAGAGAGAGAGAGAGAGAGAGAGAGAGAGAGAGAGAGAGAGAAAATCGTAAATTGAACAAGTCCCAAGTCGACGATGACCTGCTGTTAGTTTTTAACTCCTACGATATTGATTTTTATAACGGCAAGCAAACTTCCTCTGATATATATATATAGGATTAGTAATACACTTTCTATTTTAGCTCTTATAACTCCAAAGGTGTGACAGAATGTATGGACCAGTATTGGCACCTACTCGACCTAATCCTATGTGCGGGGTAGGGTATAATTAACTTCCACGTTTTGGATAGGCACTGAGGAGGTTGTGGTACAGAGGCGGGGGCGGTCTAAATCGGTAGGCTAGCCGTTATGAGTTTACCTTTCTTCGTCAATTAGTATAACAATTTCTGTATCATGTGTAATTTCGCTACCAATGGAATGTTGAGAAATCTTTAGTAAAAGTCAAACTGAATACACATTATCCTAGCATGACCCGTTCTATCAAATGTAAGCAAATGCCGGTAATAAATCGTTGCATAAGGAATAAAATGTAGATTTTATTACAGATAATTATGTTCAATATTATATATTAGTGGAAAATGCAGTGTGGCTTCGAGATAGTAATGTTCCATGTCTTATATTAATTCAAAATGCAGTTTATGTTTTAATAGTTGTGTTCTATAGTTTATGTTTATAAAAAATGCAGTTTTGGTTTTAATAGTTGTGTTCTATAGTTTATGTTTATTCAAAATACAGTTTTGGTTTTAATAGTTGTGTTCTATAGTTTATGTTTACTCAAAATGCAGTTTTGGTTTTAATAGTTGTGTTCTATAGTTTATGTTTATTCAAAATACAGTTTTGGTTTTAATAGTTGTGTTCTATAGTTTATGTTTACTCAAAATGCAGTTTTGGTTTTAATAGTTGTGTTCTATAGTTTATGTTTATTAAAAATGCAGTTTTGGTTTTAATAGTTGTGTTCTATAGTTTATGTTTATACAAAATAAAGTTTTGGTTTTAATAGTTGTGTTCTATAGTTTATGTTTATTCAAAATAAAGTTTTGGTTTTAATAGTTGTGTTCTATAGTTTATGTTTATTCAAAATGCAGTTTTGGTTTTAATAGTTGTGTTCTATAGTTTATGTTTATACAAAATAAAGTTTTGGTTTTAATAGTTGTGTTCTATAGTTTATGTTTATTCAAAATAAAGTTTTGGTTTTAATAGTTGTGTTCTATAGTTTATGTTTATTCAAAATGCAGTTTTGGTTTTAATAGTTGTGTTCTATAGTTTATGTTTATTCAAAATACAGTTTTGGTTTTAATAGTTGTGTTCTATAGTTTATGTTTACTCAAAATGCAGTTTTGGTTTTAATAGTTGTGTTCTATAGTTTATGTTTATTCAAAATACAGTTTTGGTTTTAATAGTTGTCTTCTATAGTTTATGTTTACTCAAAATGCAGTTTTGGTTTTAATAGTTGTCTTCTATAGTTTATGTTTATTCAAAATGCAGTTTTGGTTTTAATAGTTGTGTTCTATAGTTTATGTTTATTCAAAATGCAGTTTTGGTTTTAATAGTTGTCTTCTATAGTTTATGTTTATTTAAAATGCAGTTTTGGTTTTAATAGTTGTGTTCTATAGTTTATGTTTACTCAAAATACAGTTTTGGTTTTAATAGTTGTCTTCTATAGTTTATGTTTATTTAAAATGCAGTTTTGGTTTTAATAGTTGTGTTCTGTAGTTTATGTTTACTCAAAATGCAGTTTTGGTTTTAATAGTTGTGTTCTATAGTTTATGTTTACTCAAAATGCAGTTTTGGTTTTAATAGTTGTGTTCTATAGTTTATGTTTACTCAAAATGCAGTTTTGGTTTTAATAGTTGTGTTCTATAGTTTATGTTTACTCAAAATGCAGTTTTGGTTTTAATAGTTGTGTTCTATAGTTTATGTTTATACAAAATGCAGTTTTGGTTTTAATAGTTGTGTTCTATAGTTTATGTTTATACAAAATGCAGTTTTGGTTTTAATAGTTGTCTTCTATAGTTTATGTTTATTCAAAATGAAGTTTTGGTTTTTATAGCTGTGTTCTATAGTTTATGTTTATTCAAAATGCAGTTTTGGTTCTAGATAGTTTTGATCTATGTTTTATATTAATTCAAGAAAATTGGTTCTTGATAATTTCGTTCTGTTTTATATTCATTGGAATTGCAATATTCATTGAAAATGTAATTTTTCTCTATATAATTATGTTCCATGTTTTATATTTATTCAAAATGAAGTTTTATTTCTAAATAGTTATTTTATATGTTTCATATTCGTTCAAAATCCATTTTTCATTTTCTAGATAGTTATTTTCTATGTTTATATTCATTAAAAATGCATTATTTTTAGATGTATTCTATGTATTCTAAGTATTCTATGTATTCTAAGTCATTGGAAATGTAATTTTTCTTAGAGATAAGTTTCTCTTATGTTTATATTCATTAAAAATGCAGTGTTGGTAGATATGTTCTATGTTTTATAGTCATTGGGATGTAATTTCTCTGTTCATATTCATTAAAAATCATTTTGGTTCTAGATAGTTTTGTTCAATGTGTTATATTAACTAAAAGTGCAGTTTTGGTTTGTTAATAATTATGTCTTATGTTTTATATTTATTCAAATTGCAGTTTTGCTTCTAAATAGTAATCTTCTATTTTTATATATTCATTAAAGATGAAAGTTGTCCTTCTAAATAGTTATGTCCTATATTTTATATACATTAAAAATGCATTGTTTGCTTCTAAATAGTTATGTCCTATGTTTTATATTCATAAAAAATGCATTGTTTGCATCTAAATAGTTATGTCCTATATTTTATATACATTAAAAATGCATTGTTTGCATCTAAATAGTTATGTCCTATGTTTTATATTCATAAAAAATGCATTGTTTGCTTCTAAATAGTTATGTCCTATATTTTATATACATTAAAAATAGAAATGTTGCTTCTAAATAGTTATGCTCTATTTTTTATATTCATAAAAAATGCATTGTTTGCTTCTAAATAGTTATGTCCTATATGTTATATACATTAAAAATAGAAATGTTGCTTCTAAATAGTAATGCTCTATGTTTTATATTCATAAAAAATGCATTGTTTGCTTCTAAATAGTTATGTCCTATATTTTATATACATTAAAAATAGAAATGTTGCTTCTAAATAGTAATGTGCTATTTATATATTCATTAAAGATGTAATTTCTCCTTCGAAATATTTATGTACAATGTTTTATATTCATTAAGAATGTAAATTTTGCTTCTAAATAGTAAAGTTCTCTTTATATATTCATTAAAGATAAAAGTTTTCCTTCTAAATAGTTATGACATTTTTTTTATATTCATTAAGAATGAAAATGTATCTACTAGATAGTAATGGTCTATGTTTATATATTCATTAAAGATAAAAGTTTTCTTCTAAATATTTCAGGCCTATGATTTATATTCATTAAAAATACCATTTTGCCTCTTAATAGTTATGTCCTATGTTTTATATTCATTAAAAATACAAATTGTGCCTCTAAATAGTAATGTCTCTTTATATATTCATTAAAGATAAAAGTTTTCCTTCTAAATATTTATGTCCTGTTTTATATTCATTAAAAATACAATTTTTTCTTCTAAATAGTTTTTCTCTGTTTTATATTCATTTAAATCTATTATATCTAAAGTCTACCCTAAGCATAACAGATAATGTCGATTAATTGGACTCTATAAAAAAGTCTATTGTTTATGAAGCAATCCAGTTTTTAATTAATTTGCTAACCAGACATATCGTAGCTTTAAGTGTCACCTTTAATCTTATAAAATTAATTACAAAGCCTATTACATAAGTAATTAAGACAAATCTGCTGAGGTGACAGGTGACTGATCAGGTATGTAATTATTGCTGATTACATGATTGGCGCCCCCCTCAGGTGCATTTAATTATAGTGAATCATACCTTGTCTGTACAGGTGCATGGTTTGCCATGTGTCAAATACATGTTGGATCGCTGGCGTTATTTTGAAGGTTTTCCTTCTCCTAAACAAGTTTCCCTACCAAGGCTCTAGAGTCTAGTCCACACTACTAAATGCACCCATAAGTAGAGGAAGTAAATATAAATCCATGCAGTTTTCAAAGATACTAGGGGTAAGGTGACTTTAGCAACATCAAAGCAGGCAGGCATCACTAAGCACAAATAATGATTACAGCATTTTCAGTGATTATATATATATATATATATATATATATATATATATAAAGTTATTTTGTCAGATTTTCAAAGTGAGACAAAAATAGCATTTAAACTGACGAATCCAACTTTTCTTATGACTAGCCAATTTTAATTTGTTATTATTGTACTGTGTTATTGACAATTTAATGATGTACTTTGTAGACTTTCTTTCTAATATTACAAAGTCCGGATCAGACAACTAATAATATGAAACATTTTTAAATAATAATAATCTAAAAGTATAAATAATCAAGGAGGATAATTAAGATTTTAAAATGAAGAATTGTTATATCCTAAATTACATAGGACATACTAAATTAAGAATACGCCGAGTGGTTTGCGTTTAACAGGGATCCGGTAGGAAGTAGAGACGTTTTCTCTTCGCTCACTTCCAGATATGACTGCCCGTCTTATATACGTACTTTCGTATATAGTCAATACCTGATTACTTCCCTTTATGTTAGTTTCGTATTTATGCTAATCATGACCTTTACAACACCTTCCCCTGAAGCTGAAATCTTCCCGATTTTAGCTTTAGTACCGTTTCCTTTTAGGATCAGGGCTTAAACGCCTGATGCTTTTCCTTTTTCTGGTGCTCTTCCTTCTGGTCTGCGTTACCTGCGGTAAGGAATTCTGTCCACCCCGTATGGTATGTTCAGGGGATACATTCATGGTTTCAGGTATACATACTGGCTTTGGTATATCAAATGTATCACATAATGTTTCCATTGGAATTTCTTCTGTATTTTGCGAAATTCTGGGACGGATTTGATTTATGTGTCTTTTACAGACAAAACTTGGGCCTTGAATGGTATAAACCATGTTCCCAATTCTTTTCATAATGAAACCGTTCACCCAATGTTTTTTTCCATTCTGAAAATTTTTAAAATACACTTTATCCCCTGAGGAATAGCACTTTACTTTCAAGTTTTCTCCTTTAGAACTTTTCTTCTTCTCAGGTATAAGTCTATCGAAGATAGATCTAATTTTTCTAGCAAACATCAGTTATGCAGGGGTTGAATTAACATTATTATTTATGTTCGGGGTTACCCTGTAGATTGCTAGAAATGTTTGTATAGTTTGCTCATCTGTGTCCATATTCAGGTTTTTCTTTATTGCCTGTTTAAATGTGTTCACAAATTTTTCTGCCAACCCATTCGACCTAGGATGGTAAACAGGTGTCGTGATATGTTGAATACTCAGCGATTTGCAGAATTCTTTAAATTCGTGACCTGTAAATGCTGTACCATTGTAACTTACTATGGTTTTTGGTACACCAAAACGGCTAAAGATTTCGTTAAGTGCATTTACAGTGTTCCTTGCCGTTGGATGTCTGGTTTTAAATATCTCTGGCCATTTGGAGAAAGAATCTACTACAATTAAGTAGAAAAAACCATTTAGAGGTCCGGCATAATACATATGTAGACGTGACACGGGTAGGTCCGTTTTCAGCCATGGGGTCGTTTTTACTGGCGGATCTCGGGCTGCTAACTGACATCCTTTGCATGCTTTGACACAGTTTTCTACTTCTTTGTCCATACCAGGCCAATATACGTATCCTCTAATTAAGGATTTCATTCTTGAAATGCCAGGATGACCTGTATGGAATTCCATTAATATTTTCCTTCGTAATGCCTGTGGAATTATGATTCTATCAGCATACATAAGTACACCTTCACAAATTGAAAAACATGTAGTTTGTCCTACTCTGTTACTTTTTTTCCCTCAGTCCTAATTGAGTTTTCATTTTCTTTATGAAAAAGTCTTTTTCAGCTTTTCTTTTAATCTCTTCAAGGGTTATTGGAAGTTCACGTATCATATTACACATTGAAATTGTACATTCGCTTTCATCTTTAAGAGCAGCAATTACTGTCTCTTCGAACCATTCGTTTCTTTTTGGAATCAAGCTTGATAGTGCATCCGCGTGTCCTAACTTTTTCGATGGCACATGCTCCATCTTAAACTGATAATTTAAGAGAGTTACAGCCCATCGCTGTAGTCGATTTGCGGTATGCTTAGGAATGCCTTTCTTTGATCCAAATATCGTAATCAAGGGTGTATGGTCTGTTTGCAATGTGAAGGTCCGTCCATGGAGAAATCGATTATACTTTTTGACTCAAAATATTATCGACAGAGCCTCCTTTTCAATCTGGCTATAGTTTTTCTCAGCTGCAACCAAAGTTCTTGATGCATGAGCGATTGCTTTTGTTGTTCCATCCTCATACTTATGGAGTAATGCAGCGCCAACGCCGTAATCACTGGCGTCCGTTGCTAGTACTAACTCCTTGTCTGGATCAAAATGCGCTAATGCCAAGTCTGATAGTAGACATTTCTTAATTTTTTGGAAGGCAGATTCACATTCCTTATTCCAACTCCATTTACTACCCTTTTTTAGTAACTCGTTAAGAGGAGCTCTCAAATTATGCACATTAGGTATGTATATCGCGTAATATTGAACCAATCCCAAAAATGATTGTAGCTTCGGTACTGAGTGTGGAGCAGGCATCTTTTCAATTGCTTCGGCCCGTTGTGGATCTGGTCTACGTCCCTCTTTGTCGATTATTTGACCAAGGTATCTGATCCTTTCCATAAAGAAATCGCATTTCTCCGGGCTCAATCTGAAACCAAACTCCTCTATTCTCTTGAATACTTCTCTGACGTGCTCCTTGTGTTCATGCAAATTTCTGCTCTTTATCAGGATATCGTCAAGGTATGCCATTGAAAATTCCAATCCTGCGAGCATCGTATCCATAACCTGTTGAAACAGAGCAGGGGCGACCTTTAATCCGAACGGAAGTCTTTTTAGTTTAAAAATACCCTTATGCGTGTTAATGCACAGGTACTTTGAACATTCGTCATTGACTTTGATTTGCAAGTATGCATCCGATAGGTCTATTTTGGAAAAAAAAATTCCTCCGTTTAGTTTTGGGAATAGATCTTCTGCCGACGGAAGGGGGTAATTGTGGTCCTGCAAACAATCATTAAGGCCCGTCGAAAAGTCAGCGCAGACTCTTATTTTGTTATTCTTTTTCTTCACATATACCGTCGGACTTGCCCAATCCGTGTGGTCAACCTTTACAATGACGTCTAATTGTTGAAGTCTCTCCAACTCCTTCTCTATCGCGTCCATCAATGAAAAAGGTACATTTCTTTTAGGTTTGAACACTGGGGTGGCATTTTTCTTCACCTCAAATTTTGCTTCTGTTTTCACACAGTATAGAAGTTTTTCGGCAAAAACTTTAGAGAATTCTGCATTTAAATCGTCCATGAAGCCTTCTATTGGGTTTGATTTCTCTGTGGTCAACCTATTGCAAAAAGAATTAACCGGTCGTTCCCATAAGTTGAACAGGACAATCCAATCCACTCCAAATAGACTTGTGTTCCTTCCTGGTACTACGTACACTTTGGACTTGTGTGTTTGACCACCAAATGACACATTGCACCTCAGTTCTCCTTTGAATTCCAACCTTTTGCCGCACACACTCTTCGCCATCTTGCTGGTTTCTCTTAGTTCAGGTCGACCGATCCATCTCCAGATATCGTCATCTATGATGCTAATGTCCGCACCACTATCCAGGAGTAATGTTACAGGATGTTCATTTATTTTTACATCGACATATTTACGCCTTTCGCAGCTTTTCTCTTTCCTTGTGCGAAGCGTATTAATTTTGTCGGTCCTTCGTTTTTTCTTCTGGTTACAATATGTTTCCTTGTGGCCTTTGAATCCACATTCGTAACATATCCTATTCCTGAACCAGCAGATCTTTTTGGTGTGTATTGTACTTCCGCAGCATTCACAACTTTGGTCCTTGTACATTCTGGGAGCCTTTTGTTCCTGGGTCTTGTATGTTCTAAAGGTCCTTTGCATTTTTACATGTTGTATCTTGTAAACGCTTTTTTCTTCAATGCGGGTGTTGTCTCTTTTGATATTAATGAGACGTTGACACTCCTCGGTTACTTTTTGTAAAGTTACATTCGGGTCCGACTCCATAATTGTCAGGATCCGGGATCTGACATCTTTGTCCCTTGGTGCTGTGAGTCCTTGTACAAAGATTAAACATTAAAATAAATCTGCCGAAATTTCATTTAATTTAAATGATTCACATAAGCAATTTACAGTACATGCATATTCTAAATAGTCTTCGGATTCCGACTTCTGTAAATTTAAACATTTATATCTAGAATGAAAAAGGCTGTCTCTTTTATCAAATATTCTAGATAAAGTATTAATTGTCTCTTCAAAATTCACTTCCTCCGGTTTTTTGGGTAAAATTAAATTAACATACTTGGTGTTTTCGTCCGTCCCCAGTTTTAGTAGTAACAGCGTAACTTTTTCTTCGTCGGTCCAGTCCGAACATCGTGTTGTAAAAACTGTTTCATACCTTCTATAGTATGCTGGAAATGTAACGCCAGTATCGGGAGAGTAGTGAAATTCTGACAAAGAATTTGAAATACCCTCTGCAGAAAAATTAGTTTTCTTCCCATCTGTCGACGTTTGAATTAATTTTTCAAAATTCTTTTGTTGCGTTAACATTTGGCATGGAGTATTTTTGTTTGCTCTTGTTGTGCCTCTAAAGTTTTTTGTGTCAATTCTTGCTGCTGCAGTAGCTGTTGTTGTAGCTGTTGTTGTTGCTGCTGTTGCTGTTGTTGTTGTTGCTGTTGTTGCTGTTGCTGTAGCTGTTGTTGTTGCTACTGTATACTTAGAGTTAACGCCTTCGTCAACTCAGCCAATTGCTCCATTTTAGCTTAATTACAGTACAAAATATCTTTCCAAAGTTTACAACAATAATTTAACAAAAAGTTCGTCAATATGCGTTTTCGTAAATTAGCAACATAATTTTTGCAAAAATAAATGTTTCACAAAGTTTATACAATTTAGCAACAGTCTTTTACCAGGTAAACTTTTTCACAAAATAATTTCAGACAATAAAACGTTTCCAAAATTCGCACAACAAATAGTTTCAATTATTTTAGACAAAGCAATGAACAATTATTTTTCACAAAAATACGGCTTCACTTGGGAGAGAGAAAAAAAATAACAATAATTTCTGAATTGTTTAAAGAAAAAAGATCGTAAGCTTAATTTTTTCTTTCGAAATTCGTAATCTCACGGTGCAGGTTTCGAATTCAGCTTGTGCTTCCCAAATATTTTTATGTCAACATACAGATAAAGTTCACTTTACCTTAAAATTGTTTCGAGTACATTTTTTTTTTTTACTTTCCCGTTAATTCTTACCGAAGAAATCCGTACTTTTTACTACTTTAGGTAGCAAAATTCGCACGTGTCGACTTTTTTTTTTCTTGCCGTCCTTGCAAATTTTCTTTAAAAAATCCTTGAATAGTACGGTAATTTATCTCTGTTAAGAGAAAAAAAATATATCCTCGTTCGCCACTGTTATATCCTAAATTACATAGGACATACTAAATTAAGAATACGCCGAGTGGTTTGCGTTTAACAGGGATCCGGTAGGAAGTAGAGACGTTTACTCTTCGCTCACTTCCAGATATGACTGCCCGTCTTATATACGTACTTTCGTATATAGTCAATACCTGATTACTTCCCTTTATGTTAGTTTCGTATTTATGCCAATCATGACCTTTACAACAAGAATATAATCTGAATTTTCTAACTTTCGACTAATTTATTTATTTTTTCCTGTATAAGTTTTAAAATGTGCAAACAAATAAAGTTGAAAACTAAAATGACTTCACTGCATATCGGAAAACGCTGGGTAGTTTAAGCTAGTATATATATATATATATATATATATATATATATATATATATATATATATATATATATATATATGCACACTGATCTCTTTTTTCTTGTTTGAAAATTTAGTATGTTTCCTAAGCCCGTAGATAAATTAATCATTTTATTTGATAACTGTACAACCCACGCAAACACGAGTGTCAACCCGATAACAATATATAATAGCAAATATATGCACCCTCCGACGGAACAGATACTACACTACGCAAGACAAGGATTGTCTCATGATAACAGCACAGATACTACACCCCACCCTCCTACCTCCAATAAGGAGGGTGCAATGCCTGGGGTTATCAGAAAACCAAACCATATACTACACGACCGCCCCCCCCCAAAAAAAAGAGACGGTAATCCCTGGGAGGATTGTCTCATGACAACAGAACAAATACTACACTATCCCCATTCCCTAGATTGAGCATCTCAAACATAGTAGACTAGTACATTAATAGAAGTAATAGTATAGTTTCGCTTCAGGCGGACAGATACCAAATCTCCATTAGCAATGGATAACATTGTCAAGAATATCATCCGTTGTTTACATAATTACAGGTTCCAAATTTCACCGTTGCTGATACATGATGGGGAGGGAGACCTGGTTTAATAATGTAAATAAACACACATATATTGACAACAAAGAAAGAAATATGGGTTATGTG
>OY744518.1:181154386-181209386 GCA_963556195.1 Sepiola atlantica
AAATCACCCTGTATAATTAGAGTATCATCCCAAAACACATTTCAAGTTCCCAAGTCTAATAATTTCAATGTAGTTAATGGATAAAAAGACAGAAAATGTTCGTCGTTCATAAACCTAATATGTATAATAAATAAAGTAAAGTCAACCGCTTTATCGTTTCTTTGTCATGGATAGTTTTTTTTTCTTCCTAGAAAATCGAAATTTGATTCTGGTTAGTTAGTTGTTATTGTGGATCACTGCAGCATGTTCTTTATAGGAATAGATTTTAATTCGATTTAATTCCATCCAGAAAATATTTTGTCTGGGTTGGAATTATTTTCAAATGGCCGCCATCTTTTAAAAAAAATTGTTAATCTTTAAGTTATCTAATATACGAAGTAAAGTTATTCTCTTTATCGTTTGTGTCATCGATAATTTTCTTCCTACAAAAGTATGTGAATCCGATTCGTCAGTTTTTTTTTTCTTGTGGATGGTTGCTGTATGTTGTTATGAAGAATAAAATGCCATTCGATTTCATTCATTCCAGAAAAATACGGGTAGGCACAGGTACTAAAAAATGACTATTAAAAGCTCTGTTCAACTCGTGCACTTTGAGAGAAATATAAAAAGTTTTTAATTACGCAGTATTGCGAAAGTTCTCTCCCTTAGCAGATCAAACACTCTCTGAGACTTTCTATATCCGTAAATAAAATATAGGGTTTATTTCTCTCACATTTAATATGACTGTCACGGTGACCGAATGGTTAAGGATGTTGGATTGGAGTTACTCGGGCCTATGGTTCGAATCGTTCAACCGGCGGTACAGTTATATATAGCCACACTGATGATTGTTAGTGGACGCGAAACATATATGTCTGTGGATAATAAATATTTATTTATAAAAAATAATTATATATGTGTGTATCTGTTCTGTTGTCTTGATATCATCATGCATTAACTACTATTTTTAGTGCGGTAGTGTTCGTTTGTCATGATACCATCCTCATTAGAAAATATATGCTCCCCCCGGGACGATGGTATCATGATGTACTGACCACCAAAGGAGTAGGTAAAGAATGGGAGGATGGTATCATGACAAACAAACACCACCGTCCCCCAATCAAAAAGGAGAAGTAAATGCCTGATGATATGATGACAGCAGAACATATACAACACTACCCCACCCCACCCTAAAAAAGGAGAAGATAATCCTGGGAGGATGGTATCACGAGTAACGAACAAAAGAAGAGGTAATGACTGTGAGGAATGTATTATGACGAATGGAAGTATACTACACTACCCTCTAAAGGAGGGGGTAGAGCCTGGGAGTATTCCCCCTCCCCAAAAAGGTGGTAATGCCTGGGAGGATAATATAATGCCAACAGAACAAATACTATACTATCCTCCAAAATAGAGAAGGTAATACTTGGGAGTATGGTATCAAGACAACAGAAAAGGTACTACACTACCACCCAAGAAAAAAGAGAGAAGATGATCTCATGACAGCGGACCAGATACTACATTACCCCCTCCCCCAAAACAGGATGTAATACTTGGAAGGATTATCCCCAGCCACCGTAAACAGAGGAGGTAATTAATGGTAGGGCGGTATTATGGCAACTGAACAGATACTACACTAGCCACCCTCGATTCAAAGATAATACAGTAATAGATGAAATCAGTTTTTATTTTGAAATGCCTAGTAATAAAAATTAAAAAAATTGTTATCGTTCCATGGCTAAGATCAAAGTGTAGTGTCTGTTTTCAGCATCCCGGTGAAATCAGATGTTTAACTATCGACGAAACTATTGCATATATATTAGAAAATATGACAATGTAAATTACAAATAGATATTACAGAATATTAATTTATTAGAAATTGTTTAAAATATAAATATGCAATATGTTTTTGGGTGTTTGAACATTTCTATATATACGGTATTTCAAATATCTTATTTTGCATCACAGAATTAAATAAACATAACCCGTTTGGATGTTATCTAGTTAGGATAGGTGAAAAAAAACTTTCGAATTTATTCATTTATATATATATATATATAAATATATATATAAAAATATATATATATATATATATATATATATATATATATATATATATATATATATATATAAACAGTTTGTATGTTTCTTATTATTATTTGCCGGCCATTTTGAATCTGATTCTTCATTCAGGTGTTGAAGGAATAGTTTTTTTCGATCGACTTTTTCTTCCTGTGGGTGGGGCTAATTTTAACTGATTCTCTCTCTTTCTCTCTCTCCCCCCCCCTCTCTCTCTCTCTCTCTCTCTCTCCCTCTCGTTTATTTTCTTCGTTTTCCCCCCCAAAAAAATAAGCAATGGTAAAATCGAACAAAAGGTCAGTAAAGTGTTTATCTGTGAAGTTTGGCATATCGAATTCGGCTTGTCTATGCAAACAGATTAACAGAGATCTAACAAGTAGCGGATTTCAAGGCCAAACTCCAAGCTCAGTCCATAAAGACGGACGCTTTGTCGTTCATTTGTCACAATCTCTCTCTCTCTCTCTCTCTCTCTCTCTCTCTATCTATCTTTCTGTCTCTCTCTCTATCTATCTTTCTTTCTCTCTCTCTGTCATATATATATATATATATATATATATATATATATATATATATATATATATATATATATATATATATATATATATATATATATATTCGTTTTTGTCCATTTATCTTTTATACATTTCTGATTTTTTTGATGCGATACTTTTTTTGTATTTGCTTCGGTTCGTAGGTAGGGTGAATTTTTTAAGCTACTTTTTGCTGTTGCTCTAATGATGTGTTACCTGTAAATGTAAAAAGAAAGAAAACTTGTATTCAGATAGTTCAGATATGATACATATATGCATACATATATATGTATATACATATATACATATATATGTATATATATATATACACACACATATATATATATATATATATATATATATATATATATATATATATATATATATATATAAGATCGGCGTGAATAAAACTTTATAATGACTTGATGCCATAAAAAATGAGTAATAAAAAACATCGAAAAGCAAAGAGTAATGGAAAAGATGCAAAAAATACGTGGGTCAAAAACATTTTTTCTTTATTTATATGTTTTTTTGTGTGTATTTTCTTGATCAAAAAACTAATGGCGGACATTATGAAAAAAGATAACACCATTTTTTCAAGTGTTATTTAATGTTTTAGTTATTTACCTGCATAAAGATGCCACTAAAAAGTTATTTTCGTTGGTCTGTTTTGGAGAAAAAGGGATAAATAAGTAAAATGACGAGAACAATTTTGATGTTGACGGTTTTGCTTATTTAGGGGATGTAATTTTATTTCAGAAAAAATTCACTGACGAAGCCTTTTGAAACCATCTTGAATTTATTATCCAGAAAAAACTTGTGTTTTGGAAATGGATAGAAAAAATTGTCTGAATGAAAAAAATTTTTAAAAACAAATTCGAAACATTTATCAAATTATTATATTTTGAACTATTAACCCAACTTTTGTGTGAATTGAAAGAATTTAAATAAAGAATATCACTTTTTTGTTTCATTTTACTTTAGTCGGAGTTCTCAGAAATCAAGGGGCCCCTTCCTGGGTCTAACATTAGCTTTCTCTCTCTCTATGAGATATATAGATATACGAATATTCTAAAGTTCTCCTCTATTTCTCAAACGTTGAGTTTGTAAAGAAGTCAAGCACATTAATTTTCCTCTTCCAATTGACTACTTAACTATGTTATAGTATATCTTTCGTGTGGCCTCTTGGTCTTAATGGATTAAAGGACAAGAATTCATCTAGTCTGGTGGAGTATCTAGCTATGTGGTGTTACTTGGGCAAACGTCACAATGAGAAGGTGCTGCACCATTTCTCGTATGAGTCAGTGTATAGCCGCGCTGAGAGTAATTTAGTTGTGCTGCGAATACAATGTTATTTTGAATATTTGGTCAGGGTTCACTTCGAGGGTGAAATATCCTCATGTCAGGTTGTCCTGACAAACCCTTGTACAGAGAGACGGGGGACACTCGAGGATGATGGCAAGTAGGTAATGTGTGCCTGTATGTGTTCAATATGGAAATTAATGTAATTACAAGTACGTATAAATACGTGTAATTGTGAAGTAAGGGTTGCGCAATCATGATCAAACCTCTCTTAAGTCGGCACTGCTTGAATCCGGTGGCAAGGAGAAATCGAAGACGACTGAAAACAATGACGAGATAAGCGAAAAGCACATACAGCTCCTGGTATTCCCCAATGGTCACCCATTTTAATACTGACCCTCTCAATGTCGCTTAACTTATATATATATATATGTGTGTGTGTGTGTGTGTGTGTGTGTGTATTAACGTACTTGTAATTACATTAATTTGAGAAAAAATATTAACCAAATGTCTACCTGTTGAGTTGACCACCAGGGCCATCACAACTGAAATTTCATTCGCTTCAAAAACACTCAATAGATATACCAAATTATTGGGCGTGATTTAGTTAAGATTAGCAAATAACTAACGCTATGTCTGGCAAGTGTTAGTAAAAACAATCATTTCACGGGTTGATGCTAATTCGATTTTTACATGGCGCTGTGCTACCGTGACCTTGGACTAAATTATATTAACGTAATATATTAGATTATGTGTTTAAAAAAATAAAGTCCATGGGTTAAAACAAGTTTGATTTTTACTCAGAGTCGCGCTGTCGTGGCATTATGGTTTTTTTTCGTTGTTTTCTTTTCTTTTTTTTAACGTTGGGTCACAACTTATCAAGGACAAGAGCCAATCAAGGCTAAGTGTTAATGAGACTGGAATGATTGCCAGTCGAAAGATGAGGAACACTATTGAAGTACTAACATTGAGCAATGGTATGAACTGCGTTTGATTACAGTTCATAATCTGTTCCGATGGATACTGCACCCCATAGACTGGTATCGTCTTGGCCTTCGGGGCTTGATTTACGCCTGTCTGTGGGTCTGTCCTGTGCAGTTCTAGGAGGTCCAGCCTCCCAGGCTTTGCCTCCCTTCTTTGGGGAGGAGTAAGTTTATTGCTTACTACCTGAGGCGCCCCTACCGAGGAATGCCGACGGGGCTGCCCAGGCAATTTTTAATGGCCAGAGTGCTCACCTTCTCGGGCGCTGGCTTTTCAACCCCACTTTCCGACCCTACCTTGGGTCACATCTTACCTTGTGGGAGTAAGATAAAAATGGCCTTGTGCCTAACCTCCTGAAGAGGAGGTAAATAATACAAGAATTTGTTGATATGGGATTTGAAGACGATCAAGTTGTAAACAACAGAGAAGCAATCTCGCGGCAATGTGTTCCACAGATGGGAATTATTTGCAAAAAATCTCTGTCCATGGAAATTTTGCCTAGCGGGAGGAACATCGAGGGAGAGAGAAAGTCTTTTTAAAACGAGCTCCTCCTATGAATTTCTTACAATGCGGAAACAAAGACTGGATCTCACTCGAGCACCTTCCATTGGAAATAACAATAGAGTAGAGAGAGACTAGTAACGTCTCTTTTATGAGAAAGTAGTGGTAGTAAAAAGAAGAGATTATTCTCCACTAGATTGTGAAGTCAGTTTTATAGTCTGTCAAGACAAGAAAGGGTGCTCCAAGCAGGCGTTTACAAAATAAATCTCACGGACTGATGCGAACTCCAATTTTTACTCGGTGCCGTATTACCGTATCCGTGGGCTAAAATTATACTAACGTAATATATTAGGTTAGGTGTGTATTATTTGGATATGATTCTCAAAACGTTTCGGCCGATGTAACCTCCAAGCTTCTTCAGGTGTCTTGTCGCACTTTTAAATCTTTATGTTGTACTCGGGAATCTGTATGGATTTACAGACATGCAAGTTTGTGACATATTCATTATTATGTAATGATGATGCTCCAAAAAATTCACCATCAAAAATATTTGATAATAAAATTTAAATTTTGGAAACATATGTACACGAGGTCAAATATTGTTGACGGTGAATTTTTCGGGGCATGATCATTGCATAATAATTAATATGTCATAAACTTGCATTCTACTTAATCATAATTTATTAGCTCTGTTTGACTTTTAGGGTTAACCATTGAGCTAAGATTTATCTGCGGTGATTATTTGTATCCTATATCGATGCAGCATTCATTTTATTTTCATAGAAAATGGTGTTTTATAACCTCGTTGTTATACAACTAAAGTTACAGTTATTCAACTAAACTTTCCACTATATATATATATATATATATATATATATATATATATATATATATATATATATATATGGCAAGTAAGCTACACAGGTGTGTCCATGTTTCATTCCCGCAGTAAGCCGAATTATTTCCTACTTCTACTAAGCTCTACTCGCGTATTGAGCACTCTTGAAATAAATACTGAAAATATATACACAATATATTATATCACCTTATAATATTATACGTGTATATAAATGAAATAGCAATAAATTATATATATATATATATATATATATATATATATATATATATATATATATATATGGTGATTGCCACTTCTTTACAGGAAAAGGTCATCCCTGCAATATTGCAATTCCCGATTGTAGGCACGCAGGTGGCTCAGCAAGTGCGACCTATTTTTCAAGTTGTGCTGCAGATATGATATACAAGGCCACTGGTTTCCGTTTGTGCATAAGTATATACAACCTCTATTTGACACTTCTTTCGTTGGCTACAACATGGGATCTCTTGGGTCTTGTTTGGATTTGTGTACATGTAGATGGCCATGCTGTGAGCTTGTATGACACTCAGAGCAGGCTCTCTTCTACAAACCCTGGTTTAAGCGACAAACCGAGGCAAAATAACTGAGAGACCATATAGAGCGCAGGTTTTATATAAGAGTTTCCGTCTCTTCGATGAGTTATTTCACAAAATCCACGGTTCCATCTCACCAAGTGGGGTAGCATCGCGTCTAGGTATTTTACCGGGTATTTCTACGCCCCCGCATATATATATATATATATATATATATATATATATATATATATATATATATATATATATATATATATATATATATATATAACAAGATCACTTTATATTCCAATAATCATGGTTTTTATTTTCAATTTTTATTTTGTCGCATTTTCGAAAAAAACATAACATTCTTGTTAGATGTATTTTTACGACTCGTTTCCCTGAAAGTGAGCCAACCACCATTATTATATCGACATCGGCTCTGCTACATCTTAAGATCATAAGTAAAATCCACAAAGAAGAAAAGTTCTCTAATCGAAAAGTCTTGAAAAAAACTACACCCTACTGTGGGTGATTGTGGGCAAAAACAAAGAAAAAAACGAAGAAAGAAAACTTCACATTAGTAAAAAAAATCTCCTTAGGACGCCATTTTGAAAACAATCAAAATGGCGCCCTGAGGAGATTATTTGCAAAACTTATTTTTCCATTACTGGCCGTGTTCTTCTACAAAATATCCCAATTCAGCATTAATTTTTTATTAATACAGAGCGATGGCTAAAACAGCAACTTATATTCAATTAAATGTATGTAATTAATAGTTTACAATAATTATTGTTTTAACAAAAAAATTAGTGCTAATATGCCGTTAAACAGATAAACCAAACCAAATCTACTTTTCGCACAGTTTTCTCTCTAGCACTATATTTGGGATTACTTAGAAGTATTTTGCATTTATTAAAGGATCTAATAATAACTACAATCATGTTGACAACCTGGTTCTCGTAAGGTCACCAAAGTTAAGTGACGTGGTATCTGGTCCGTATTTAGATGGGTGACTATTTGGAAATACTAGGTGCTGTATGTAAAAACTGCGACACGCATGCAGTATAGTTAGCAGCCGAGTAATCAAAAACAAACAAAACATACAACAAATAACTATTACCAAACGCAAGAAAATTTTATTTTCTACCGACTTGTATAATTTTTAAATGTGGAAACTGATTGTAAGATTTATCTCTGAATATGTTATAATCATTTTCACTTAGTCAAACGCGACTAAATAAAAAATGGCGGTCAATTTTGTTTGGAGATAATTGCTAATTTCAAGTTTAAAATACAGTAAAGTAAAAACTTTCCCTACGACTAACCCTAAGTACGGGGACTGCCAATCGGAGTTAGGGTTAGTGCTAAGGTAATTCATATTTTTTAAGAAATGAA
The DNA here is from genome assembly GCA_963556195.1 of Sepiola atlantica. Classification (NCBI taxonomy): domain Eukaryota; kingdom Metazoa; phylum Mollusca; class Cephalopoda; order Sepiida; family Sepiolidae; genus Sepiola; species Sepiola atlantica. Next base: position 181,162,549 of record OY744518.1, read on the forward strand.
AAACCAAAAAGCAATGTGTCGGCCGTATTAGATTTTTAGTATCTCCAAATGACAGATATCGAGGAACTTTCAGAACTTTAAAACTATGCAGATCGATAAAATAATTTTCTTGCGTTTGGTAAAAGTTGTTTGTTGTATATTCTATTTGTTTTCGATTGCATGGATGCTTAAAACCATTCCTAGTGCCTTGCAAGCTGAGGATTGGCTGCCAACCTGAAACAGCAATGCACGGAACAGATAGTTATGGGTCGTTCGTTGTGATCTACTCCGACCAGATACTGACCGGTGATGACAGATCGATTTAAAAATTAAGAAGGTCTCAGTATTATGTACCCCTCCTTCGGCGGGTATATCTGCTGGTTATTACTCTTGACAAAGTACCGCTTTTTATTCAATGAGAGAGATGGAGGGGGGCGTGAAAAAAACTATTTTCATATATGAAAAAGATGACCACGTCTGGCATGTAAAGCATGCGCGCTTTTATCTTAATAATTTTCCCGACAACCGAGAACCACCCACCCACACACACACACATTCACACATACACACCGCCACCGTCCAATCACCAAAAAAGGTTTCTTCTCCTTTGAATAAAGATGGCTAATATCAGTCGTAATTCTGGAACATTCGTGATGATTTCGGTGCCAGTAACGACGTGCTTATTAAGAACTCACCTGAAAATAGCCGAAGATTCTTTTTCTTTCTTTTACCGACTCTTTTAATCGATAACCTACAAAGGATCAATAACCTTTATTAAAACATGTTTTTTTCTTTTTTAAATACGATTATCGATAAGTTTTGAAAAAAAAATAGTGTGGAGAGTTAAGGAAAAGAAATGAGAACCAAATCTTCTATTAGTCATCTAATATTAAAGAAAGTTGTCTATCTGTGTGTCCAGCTAAAAGTCAGAAACTACAAAAGACACACACACAAAGTTTACGTATTCTTTTTTACTATTACCTCGGGCAATATATAGGCAGAGTTCATTTAATATTTATTAAAATATAGGCACATATTATTTAATATAGGCACATTTTATTTAATATTCATTAAAATATATGGACATTTGATTTAATATGTGCACATTTTATTTATTATAGGCACATTTTATTTATTATAGGCACATTTTATTTAATATAGGCACATATTATTTAATATAGGCACATTTTATTTAATATTCATTAAAATATATGGACATTTGATTTAATATGTGCACATTTTATTTATTATAGGCACATTTTATTTAATATAGGCACATATTATTTAATATAGGCACATTTTATTTAATATTCATTAAAATATATGGACATTTGATTTAATATGTGCACATTTTATTTATTATAGGCACATTTTATTTAATATAGGCACATATTATTTAATATAGGCACATTTTATTTAATATTCATTAAAATATATGGACATTTGATTTAATATGTGCACATTTTATTTAATATGTGCACATTTTATTTATTATAGGCACATTTTATTTAATATAGGCACATATTATTTAATATAGGCACATTTTATTTAATATTCATTAAAATATATGGACATTTGATTTAATATGTGCACATTTTATTTATTATAGGCACATTTTATTTATTATAGTCACATTTTATTTAATATAGGCGCATATTATTTAATATAGGCACATTTTATTGAATATAGGCACATTTATATAATAATGTTTTACAAACATTTTTAACAAACATTTTTAATAAACATTTTTAATAAACATTTTTAATTAAAAAATGTTTTTGTACTTTGAATAATTAAATTTTGAATTTTATTAATTCCATTTTTATTCAATTTATTGAATTTTCTTAATAAAATTTTGAATTTTTTTAATGAAATTTTGAATTTGAAATTCTATTTAATGTTATTAATTTTTAATAAACATTTTCAATAAACATTTTTGAATAATTTTATTTAATATAGGCACATTTTATTTAATGTAGGCACTTTTTATTTCATATAGGCACATTTTATTTAATATTCATTCTTTTGGGGGCAGAAAGAACAGAAATAGTCAGGAAGGGGGTCGATATTTAGAACATTTTTTAATGTTATTATGTAATAACTCGTCAAGGATTTTTCCAATAGCGAGTGAAAGCGAGAACGTAGATGTTAGGATAGGTAGAAACAGGAGAGAGATGTGTAGAAAAGAGGGAGGTGAGTGAGAGGGATAGAGGAGAGGGGGAGAGAGGGTATATACAGAGAGAGAGAGACCGAAAAAAAGTTTTAAAAGAAAGATGTTAAAAATACGTTCTCTTAAAAAGAAGAATCGATATTAAATTAAATCTTGGTGGATATATTTCACTTTTGTACTACATCTAATGTAATTTTAAAACTACAAATCGAATATTCGTACAGAATGACATCTCATTTTAAAACTTTAAAGAAATGAAGTATTTTTTTCTTAAAAATATTAAAATAATTTTAAAAAGCGCCGTTGTATTTTCTAAAAGAAAACATAATGGCGTTTTTTTTAATTATTTGGCCTCATATTCCAAATGTTATTTTTTTTACTTTTCTTTCAAGGCAAGCACTGTAAGCATGATGACTGTATTTGAAACTATTTACGACCAGCAATATGTCTCCACACGGACATGTGTTTTCGTTTTTAGAGAACACCACCGTGCTAACAGTTTTTTTTGTATTACTTGACCTGATAATCCAAATGTTAATTTTAACTTAATTTTAGGCAAAAATTGTAAACAAGAGAATATTTGAAATTACCTTTCCTAAGGAACTATTTTGTGATTGGGACAGGTAGTCTCTTAGAAAAAAAAACAACCGAATGTAAAATTCCAGAAACAAAGTTTAGCTGACTCCATCGTGTAAATTGTTAGAATAGCATCTTTGTAGAGAGAAAAAAATATCAGAAAGAAAGAATCTTTTATTTTGGATAGACTGGTACTTAAAATAACAAAAAACATCGTTAAGAAAAAAAGATGGGGAAATATTTGACCGCAAATGTTAAAAAAAAAGTCAGTTGGAAGGAACGCGCTTACACGTCTGCTTTTGTTACCATCTGTAATCCAACTAACTCAGACGCGGGAACAAATGTCCACGCAAAGTGTTTTCATTGGACAACAAATCAATCACTCCGCGTAGAAGTATTAGCTTACATAGAAAGAAAATAGTCCATCACAACGTAACTGCTATAAAACCTTCTGACCAACAATATATTTCAACACGAGCAACGCCGCGTGAATAGAATACCGCTAATATATATATATATATATATATATATATATATATATATATATATATATATATATATATATATATATATATTTCATGTATCCACATAAAATTTTATAAGGAGATATCATTTTTTTATGTGTCAATTTTCCGTATTTACTTCAACAGTGCTCGATACGTAAGTAGAGCTAGGTAGTAAGCTATCAAAATATATTTATGGCAATTAAGCTACATAGAGGCTCTCGCGTATCATCCCCGGGGATATATATATATATATATATATATATATATATATATATATATATATATATATATATATATATATATATATATGTTTTAGATATTTCACCCTAAACAAGACAGGAAGCCACTGTAGACGTAGGGGGGCTACTGAGAATTAGGGAGTAGGTTTATGGTGCCATCCTAAATTGGGAGCTGTGGGGGGTATTTACGAAGCATTCTTCTATTTTAGCAAACATTACTAAAGATAACAGAATTCTTCTGCGTCCCGGAATTTAAATTGCTTTCCTGGAAATAGCGAGTCCGTTTTTTTAACTCTAACTGACTTCACATGCGCGTTCTCGGCTGTCTTTTGAAATTCTCTTCTTTAATCCACCTTTTTTGTTCATTGGATTTTATCACATGAAGATGATTCGGCGAAGAATTGAAATGTTTGTGATAAATATGGAAAAAGAAAAAAAACGCCTACCGTTGACTTTTAATTTTGAGTGAAGGATTTATTTTCGAATCCATTTCAGACGGCGGTTGTTGCCTGAGTTGCTATTGCTTTCTCTCTTCCCCTCACCACTGTAACTGGATCCGTCCGCAGGCTAGAAAAGGGCACGATTTTTACTCGGTAATTTTTGTGTGACGGGACGAATATATATTAATTTATATAAATATATACAAAAAAATACACATTAGTGTTTATTATATTATTATATAGTGGAATATATATATATATATATATATATATATATATGTATATGTGTGTGTGTGTGTGTGTGTGTGTGTGTGTGTGTGTGTGTGTGTGTGTGTGTGTGTGTGTGTGTGTGCATATATACATATGCAGGCGGGGTATCCACAGACAGCTGTTTCGTCGTATCACAATCTTCAGTATGACTAGACCTAGTGATTGTACCCACGCCGAAACTTTCAATTGTGACCAGCGATGTTAAGTGGCTTACCCCGTCACTAACAAACTCGATACTGACAATAGAGTAAAGTATAACTATACGTATTTTATTTGTTTACACATCCTTTCCAGCGCGACTTGGTTGCCTACATATAATATACATATATATATATATATATATATATATATATATATATATATATATATATATATATATATATAAACAAAGTGCTATCACTTACTTGATTGCGCAGTATAGACAGTATTATGTTTTAAAGATTTAGCAATTCACATTTTAAAAATAAAATAACTATATTTATTAATACATTTCAAATATTTCGAGAAGAGATCTCTTTGTCAAGAAGAAGTAAGAATTATGAATGGAGACTTTTTTGTTTTAGTTTCTTGTTTCGTTCGTATCTACTGTTAATGGGTGCCGTTTCTCCGCTTGTTCTAAAAATGTTTTAAAGATTGGAAACACGGCCCGGTTAGGCGTATAGTAAAGAAAGTGTTAGAGTTTGCTTGGGGCATTTTGTGTAGTATAGAAATGGTTATACCTTTGAAATCCATAACATTGAACATTTAAAAAATTATAAATATATTTCCAATATTTCGAGAAAAATCCCTTCATCCAGATGAATTAAGAATATAGTAAATAGTATAACTATTAACATCTGAGTTAGTTTGTTTTATTTTTATTGCTAAGAAATTGTTGCCAGTTAGAAATGTGGCTTCCCAAAGCCATTCTGAGCGACCTAGTCGTTGGAAATCATGTCTGAACCGGGAAAGGAGTGGGGTACCTTCTGCACCCTATATCCCCTCTTTCTTTCTCTCTCTCTCTCTCTTTCTCTCTCTCTCTCTCTCTCTCTCTCTTTATCTATCTATCTATCTATGCCCGACACAACGAATGAATTGTAAAATGAAATATATATTTTTTTTATCTAGATACTTCATACAACGCGTAGCACTACGATCGACACATCTTTTTATTTTCGACGGCAACAAAATATCTCTGGCCGGCGTTTTGTAGTACCTAGATGAATGTTTTGTTTACACGCCGTAAGTTATTGCTCGATGGATAGTGACGTTTCTCTGTTTATTTCATCGTTTCCCCTCGAGTTGGGATTAAATCGGAAAGGGAAACAAACAAAAGAAATGTAACTAATTAATTAAGTCATCATTTTTTTTAAATTGTGAAACTTATATGGAAATTTTCGATTGGCTTTGTTCGCCCCCCCCCCTTCAGATTCAAAGTTAAAATGAATTCAAATCAAATGTTAATGAGCACAATGTTTGCAACTTGACATAGACCCACGTGGTCGCAGGTTTTTATGGCAGAATTATCCGAGTAAACAACTATGACAGATGGATTCTACACGCTCAGTAGATTGTGACGTCTCTCTGTTTCTTTCATTCTTTCTTCTTGTTGCGATCGTATCGTGCTTCTTGCTAACAGTGGTTGTAAAAGTTATTAAAAATTACAACGCAAAATCATTGGGGTTGAATAATGCTTCCGAAGTTTTTTCTTTTTCTTAGCTACTATACATACGTACGTAATATCCCCAACGCATCCCCATAGTTGGCGGGAGCAGTTGTCCTAAAGAGCCCCCCCCTCTCTCTCTCTATCTCTCTCTCTCTCTCTCTATCTATCTATCTATCTATCTCTCACACACACACACACACACTCTTTCTCCTTATTTATTTCTCCCTCTTTCTCTCTCTATCTCTCGGTCCAAGAAATTGAGAAAGATTTGATCAGCTTATCCGTTACGTATAACTAGCGACTTCACATCTATGACGCAATATCCTGACACGTAGACCTTAATTCTAAACTTTAAACTTCTTATGGAAATTTCCACTATTCTGCTTTATCTAATTTTACGTGGAAATTTCCGTTTTTAAACGATATCTCTTACACATCCACTTTTAATCTTTCTACAAACTGTCTTCTTGAGTTTTAATCATTTAAGACTAAAATAAATCATTTACGATTAAAATCCCAGCCATAAAGTTTTCTCTCAGCGAAGAGTTTCCACCAGACAACAATGCCCCGATCAGCAGAAAAAAGTCATACCCAAGAAACAGCATCATCATTGAATAATACCTTTGTCCAATGTAATTAATGCGTAATTAAGCATAATGTATATGATAGGTTTGCAGAGGATGGCTGCTTGACCTTTGACCTAATCGATACAGTCGATGAAGTACTGCTGCCACATCTGGAGATGTACCGCTCAGATCACTTTTTGTTGCATTGACAGAGTACAAAATCGACTCAACATACAACGGTCCCTTTCTCACAGAAGAGAATTTGCTAGTCTTTCTCTACTCTATCGTTATTTCCATGGAAGGTGCTTGGCTGAGCTTTAATCACTGGTTCTTCTTTATAAGACAGTATCAGCAAGAACTCATCTTCCTGCCACAACTACAAAAACTCTCCTTTCTTCCTGCATGTGCTGATCCCTAACATCAAACAAAATTTCCATGAACCTGGTTTATTTCCGAAGTTTTTCTCATCTGTGGAACACATTACCACGGGACTGCTTTCCTGCAGACTACAACATGGTCGTCTTTAAATCCAATGCCAACAAATACTTGTCATAAACCATCCTTATAAATAATCAAATTTTATTCATTTGATCCATCAGTTTCGGCCGTCTCATAATAGTTTTTGGCACTGGTACAGCTTTTGAACCGGGCAAAAACCGAACTGTTTTTTAACCTACCCCTAAACTAACCGTAACATAACCCTAAACTAACTCTAACCTAACCTTTACCTAGTCGATTGTTTGTCCAGTTCAAAAGCTGTACCAGTACCTAGTTTTCATCATCGAATTGACAATCCATCCATCTCGTTAACCCTTATCCTCGAGTGGCTTTTGACCTTGCACAGTGGAGACTCATTGGTATTTTTTTTTTAAAGTTTCAATATCTTGAGTCGCTTGATTCTGTTTTCCCGAGATTGGTTTCCCCGAAATAATCAGGTACTCACGGAAAGGACTCACGTGAAGTTGAAGTTGACCAACCTCCCAAAATGAAAGTCGTGAGATGAAACAAATTGGAATTGAACGCGATACGCTGAGTTGTGAACCTGACACGTTGATATCCACTTCACCACGCACGAATACTATTAGAATAGGTATTAAAATAGCTTTAGGTAAAATAGCAAGCTGTGTTCAAATAATAGCTTAAACATTAGTGCAATAGTTTAAGATTAAACAAGTTTCCAAAGGGGTTGATATGCCGTTCAACAGACATATTAAACCGACCTGGTTCGGTACGAGTTAAAGGATTGTAACTAAAAAAAGTAGTAATACGCTAATGGCATTCCGTGTTCGTACGTACGTTATCACCTTTCACAGACATTTTAAAAATTAAACCGTCCGATCAGCAAAGATGGTGAGTGATGATAAATCTGATGTCGCTAATGTAAAAAAAAATCCCAAATTTATCCATTTTAAAATCAAATCCAAAAACAAAATTATGCCGTCCCGTCACGTAAGCTATACCATTCTAAATAAATACATTTCAAAACATAACTTTCGTTTTATTGATTTGCTGACAATTGTTTTTCCAATAGCACGACAGAATATTTATTGTTTTAAAAAGAATTAGATTGCTACACGTTTAAATAAAGAAAGGTCATATTCGTTTTATTTATCGAAAGAATATAATACTGACAATGAAAATTATTTTTACGGAAGATGCAAGAGTCTTTTTTTTTAATAGTATCAACTCTGGCAGACATTATTTCAAAAAGAAAAATCATTGTTGATAGTAAATTATACAAATTGATGCAGAAAGAACCGTGGAATTTCCACAGGGTCCCGCTAGTCATTATTATTACTGATTACCTAAAAAAAAAAAGGATTGTTATTAAAAGATAATTCTAGTATCGCCTAATTGACTTTTCTCCAAAAATGTCTTTGAAATGTTGCAATTGTATGCCGTGCCTTTCAAGCACTTCATAACTCGAGATGAGCTCGCATAATGCGAACTAACTCAATAGGAACTCCTCGAGTTGGGATAAAATCTGAAGGAAAAAAAAACAAAAGAAATTTAACTAATTAATTAAGTCATCATTAAAAAAAATTGTTAAAGTTCCATGGAAATTTCCGATTGACTTTGAAACAGAGGAGAGAGGGGGCGAACAAAGTTAAAATGAGTGCAAATCAAATGCCTAAGAGCACAATGTTTGCCACGTGACAGATATCCACGTGGTTGCACGTTTTTATAGAATAATTATCCTATCAAACAACTATGACAGTCCGAAATTACCAGATTGATTTTACACGCTCAGTAGATAGTGACGTCTCTCTGTTTCTTTCTTTCTTCTTGCTGCGGCCGTATCTTTCTTCTTGCTAACAGCCGTTGTAGAAGTTACTAATAATTACAACGCAAAACTCACTCTCTCGCTTTCTCTCGGTCCAGGAAAATGATAAAGATTTAGTTAGCTTATCCGCTACGTGTTCCTAGCGACTTCCTGTCTATGAAGCAATATTTTGGCACGTAGACCCTAATTTTAAACCCTAAACTTCTAATGGAAATTTCCAATTTTCTGCTTAATCTAACCTTACGTCGAAATTTCCGTTTTTAACGTTATTTTTACGCACATGCATGTAAATCTTGCTGCAAACAGTCTTTTTGCGTTTTAATCATCTGTGGCTATAATCACTTTAACACACTGGTTTTCGTTAAATCTCCATTAAGTTAAGCGACGTTGAGCCTCGTTAATAAAAGATTGTTGACGATTTGGGAATACAAGGTGCTGTATGTTGGAGGAGGACAACGACACCTTCATGAGGCCGTCTCTGTAAAACTAACGTCGTGATGACTTGCGGATTGACAACCGCAAATATAATTTACTCTCTATATAATATCTACTGTCCATACGCTTTTAAGGATCTAGAGACAACGTGGTTCAAGACAATGGTCAACCGATGCTCCAAACGGGGATATGACTAATATACTCCAGGGTCTTGTGGCGCCGTACCAATATGATAAGATTCCACTCCGGATATATCCACGGCGCAGTCACACCAAGATATACTCATCGGGTCACGATAGTTTCACAACCAGACCCTCTCTGCAAAACTAACGTCATGGAGGCTTGCAGATTGGCAACCGCAAATAGAGGTTCTCCTCTACATAATGTCTACCTGTCTCAATGGTTCAGGCTGATAGTCTAATAGGTTCTTATATTTCCCATGTACGCGTCGCAAAAATACAATTTCACCAACTAACAATTTGCAATAACAAAAAAAACACATACGTACAAAAAATGTTTAGAATAGTTTACAAAATGCATGGTGATGGGGGATAGGGTAGCGTTTGTAAAACCAATCTAAACACTAACTCAATTTATCAACATCTACAAAAAGATAACTGCCCCACCCCCTGATTTAAAACAAATTCTAGTTAATAACACTAAAATAATACATTGCGATACCAATTTATAAAAATAAAAAATACTCGAAGCTATATTCATTAAAACCCAACAACTTACAATTAATAACATTACGTCTGAAACTAGTAACAATATTTTAAAATGCTTACTGTGATACAATTTTATCCTGTGCCGCTAATGCTGGCATCCCGGAGTTTAAATTGCGAACGTCTTTCTTGGGACAGCATTAAAACGTTCTCTTCGCGTTTAGCTGACTTTTCGCGCCCGTTTCTTGGCTATCTATTGAAATTCTTTTCTTCCTCCAGCTTTGTGTTCATTTGCATTTTCACCTGATGATGATTCGACGAAGAATCGAAAATGTTCGTGATACATATGGAACATACATCTTTTTTATTTTAACACAAAAAAAAATCATTAGAAAAATTTAAAAACTAAAAAAGGTTTAATTAAACAGAATAATTCTGTTTTTAACAATGTTTGCTTATATATATATATATATATATATATATATATATATATATATATATATATATATATATATATATATATATATATATTAAGGCAGCTTACAATATTAAAATAGATGCAGTATTGTAAACATATCGTATAACTAATAAGTACTCAGCTCTTCGAGAAACAAGTTAATTGGGGGTAGCAATATGCATATATTTATATGTTAAATGAGAAATATAATTGTTATCTGATAGCAAAAATAGATTGGAAAATGCTGAAATTTTTCTATTCATAACGTAACCTTTTTTTTTTCCTTTTATGTAGTTATTTACAAATGTGTTCATATTACCAATCTTCTGAACTGGAATATTTTTTCTTTAATAAATTGTAGCTAAATACGTTATTATATTACTAATAACACGGTACAACAACAAATGAAAATGGCTAGTCAGAAGGCTTAAGAACTGCAGGATATGAATAAAAGAAATGTGAACATATTAAATTCTTAATAAAAATGTTAATAGAAAAGATAAAACTGCATCGTTAAAAGCGTAATGTAATCGTCTAATAACGCTTACATTACGATTTTAACGATGTAGTTTTACTTTTCTAGCCAATATTCATTTCTTGGTTTAAGAATATTTGAAGAATAGATGTCGTATTGAATGAATAAACTTTTTATGCCATATTATTATAATATATATATATATATATATATATATATATATATATATATATATGTGTGTGTGTGTGATCCAATCGTTTAATATATTGCTTCCAATGAAATTGAAAGATCCGGGAAAGGTCACTAGCACACAAGATCCATAAATATCATAGATTTCCGTGATGCTTGAAAAGGCCTCTATTTTTTTTTTTTTTCAAAAACGACGCAACGCAACAGACCGATAGACACGCATGCGCAAGATGGCGGCGGCGTCTCTACTCAGATAACCCAATCCAAAAGCCTCTTCGTAAACTGTGACATTCACGCTTTTTCTCTCTCTCTCTTCCAATATTTCCACGTCGCCACGCTCGCCTAACCCTGTTTTTTAAGGGAAAGGTCAGTTGCTTTTAATCTAATTGCTATTCCCTATCCCCCATTTACCCACCCACCCATTCCAGCTCTCTTCGTTATGATTACATTGCTTGGCCACGATATTTTTTATTATTAATTTTATTATTTTTATAGTTTTGTATTTTGAAGCCTGTGGCCATTATGGCGACCACGTTTTAAAGTACGCATATAACTCAACATGCCAATTTCCCATGGTAACCGAGCTATTTCATTTCCATTTTATGTTTAGGCAACATGCCAGAGTTGGTTTTGTTTGGTTCGGTTTCTTGGCTTTTGTTTGAAGAAGCCGTCCTGAGCCTCCACCTAGGCGGGACTTGAACCTGGAGCACGCGGTCTTTATGGTGCCCTTTAAAAGATTCCAGAACACCAGCTTGATCCTGGCAATCGGTTCGTCTTTGATGTTGCAGGCGGCACGGTTGGTGTCTTTCTCAAATGCGGCCAACACATAGTAATCAATCGGGTTGCAATCGAGCGAGTTGAAGATGTGAGGCTGCAGGACGTGGTCTTCGCTGGACACACCCAAACATCGGTCTTATTCGGTCTTCATGATGCGCGGGACTTCGACCGGACATTGGCCTCATTTAATATAATCACTTACAGAATCAGAAAAAAATCAGCTGAAAGGGAAAAAGAGTGAGAGAGAAAGAGGAAAGGGGGTAGATATGGCGAGCAAAAAAGACTAATTTTGAATGTTGTCGCTTCAATATGTTATATTTTACTGGCTCTGCAAACACATGTTTTTCTGATTAGAAGAATCTAACCCGAGCTCAAGAGGTAACCCAACGGTTTACATTTTTTTAGTATATAAACGAAAAAAAAATTTTCCCGGATGAAATTGTGTTTGCGCATTGTGCAACTGGTCCCGATAAGATCAGTAACACGAACACCTTTCTCGGGTTTAAAAAGCGATGTACGAACAACGCAACGGATAACACTGTTGATAGTACGCAAAGTCGGAATACATTTAGTCTGGCATAATGAGCCGCTAATTTGTTTTGGTCGGTTCGTACGTGTACAAAAAAAGACCTCACGTCTGTGCATGTTCGTTCACCAATACATTGTTCACGGATCAAAACGAAATGTGTCCGAAAAATGTGTTCGTGAGTCGATTTATTCGTGGTTTGGAACGTTCGTCAACTGAGGTACATGTATATTACTGAAATAGGTAGCATATAATATGACCTATTTTTTTTTCAATTTTGCTTCATTTCTTGGGAGCCTGGTTTCCTCAAAAGTATACATCTCTTTCTAACGATTAACGTTTTAGTCATAAATTGAAATGGACTTATACATTGGCAAAATGCCGGTACAGAAGTAAGGTATCGAATATTGATTTGTTTTATTTATTTTTTGTTTTACTTTTGTTCGCCCCGAACAAGCATATTGCCACCGAGGCGAAAGGCGCTACTGTTATATCGGCCAGGGACATAGGAGAGCAACTTGGACACCAAGAAAAACTTCAATTTAAATTTCTGTATGTCGCTACGATCGGGAAAAAGGTACAGGAAGAGAATCCCAATATACAACCTCCACAATATTATCATTATTAAATAAATAAATAAATACATTATCGCATTTCTTGTGTTAGTTGTTTATTCGCTGACGCCGAAAGTACGCGGAACGTTAATTCTGCATTGATATTTGATCAACTCGTTAAGCTATTTGAACCTACAACTGAACTGTCAAACAGGTTGCTAGAACTACACCATAAATTCAGCAACCGAATCATACATCTCTCTTGTTTAACGAAATCAGCATACGGAAGATATTGTTGCTATCTTTTACCCTCATTTATACACGAAATAAATACATATATATGCATATAAAATATGAGACTAAAAGTATACTTTTAGAGAATTGAAGCCATAGTGAAATGATTACAGCTCAATATACGGGATATAGCAATTATGTAGATAAATGAAGGAAGAAAGATAAAAATGTGAGAATCACAAATCTATTTCATCTTCGGTTGTTCAATGCAATGTATACTCGATAAAAACATGTTTATTTTTGATTTCCTTAAGCCAGGATTTTCAAAGATTAAAATCTTATCATCAGAGGAATTACATTAAACAACAACTGCAACATATATATGTATATATATATATATATATATATATATATATATATATATATATGTGTGTGCATATATATATATATATATGCATATATATATGCATATATATATACATATATATATATGCATATATATATGCATATATATATATATATATATATATATATATATATATATATATATATATATATATGCATATATATAGATAAATTAAGGAAGAGAGATAAAAATGTGAGAATGACAAATCTATTTCATCTTCGATTGTTCAATGCAAGGTGAACCGAAGATGAAATATATTTGTCATTCTCACATTTGTATCTCTCTTCCTTCATTTATCTATATGTATGCATATATATTAAATTCCCGACACAGTTTTTCATGGTAAACAACTGATGATCCCTTAAATAATGTTAGAAGCAAACTAATATAATAACTGTAAAAATTAAATTGACTTACATGAGTGATTTTCCACTGAACGACTTCGGACTTAAGGTTTGGGGGGGGCGGGGGGTCCGTATATAGTTTTAATGGTTGAGATACTTCCGAGACTATATATATATATATATATATATATATATATATATATATTCAACATTAACAATTCAATACAAGTAAAAAAAAAAGTTTATATAGGCGATGCACAAGAAACATCATCCAAAGAAACAGACCTCACTGCAGACAATATAGAAGCATACCCTCTTTCATATTCCTAGTGAAAGCGGTATTATCCTAACAGTAATATACGGCCTCCAAGAAGTTGTAATCCTAATGATACTAGCTAAATCCGAATATTGCAGATTTACAACTTGTATAAATCAATTTCTCTCTCTCTCTCTCTCTCTCTCTCTCTCTCTCTATATATATATATATATATATATATATATATATATATATATATATATATATATTATATATATATATATATATATATATATATATATATATATATATTTATATATCTGTGTGTATGTGATAATATAAACAAATTTTTTTTATATAGTCAGATCGATTCTTATAAGAATGTATTTCCAAACCAAAATAAAGTTCAATATTCAATATTTAAACTTTTAAATGTATATTTGCAATAGGGCTATAAATAAATAACTCCGATCTATAAGAGAGAAAACAAGTCCGATGTATTTAAAACATCTATATTTACGATCGTTTCAACCGTATTAAATCATTCCTTTTCTCGTTTACTATAAAACCAAGCTACGTCCAATCGGTCTCGTCAGTGGAGGGGGGTGATACATTGAAAACCGCAATATTTACGAAAAATATTTTTCCTTATCAACACAAACGATTAATTTTCAGATAGACAACCACAGTCAAAGTTTATCTCGAAAAAAAGTTTCTTATCATAACATCGTATTCCATCAGAATAATCCAAGCAAATAAAATACAATTATTTAACAAAAAAAACGCTTACGTCATCGTATTCATTATCCATATATTATACTTTTACTTAGAGTAGAATATTGTGCCCGTGACGTCATCATTCCAGAAATTATATATATATATATAATACCTCCATTCCATATAACATCACGCTTATTTTATTCTAAATTCGAAATATTTTTCCCCCCTTCATAACATAACGCTAATTTCATTTTAAATATATATTTTTTTAATTCTATCCTACATTCTCACCCATATTTAAAATCCCACGATATCAGTCTTGTAAAGTGTGGGCGAAACTAGTCGACTGGCAATTTTTTTTTTCATCCCCTAAATTTTTTAATTATGAAAAATTCAACACATCTTCCCTTCATTATTGCACTTATAAACTTAATGGATGTGTGTATGTGTGCGTGCGATGGTTGTGTGTTTCCTATAGAAAGAAAGATTAGAAAATCTACATCAATTCTAAAAGTGTATTCTTATGTAGAATCTAGTGAGTAAGACAATTCAAGTGTTCACGAATCTCTAAGTGTACCCTAAGGGGCTATAATAGCATAACCCCCTTAAAACTGCATATATATCTTATTTTTATGAAATTGTAATCCTATGTATAAAATATTCTGGGGAAGATAATGGAAGTAGTCCAAAATCTCTAAGTGCCATCCTAATCTAAGGTAGCGATAAAAGACGAACCTCCTGTAAAACCTAAATAATATCCTACTGTGATGAAATTTATATCATATGTATAAAATTATCATATGTATAAAATGTGAAAAAATATTAAGTAATGGAGAGTAAAAAAAGTTCGTGTAAAAAAGATATGGGGTCTGTCCAGTTGGTAATTGTCCGTTGATGAGGTGCCCAATGAAAGGAGGTTTACAGATGGAAAAGAAGGGTTTTCGTGAAGGCAGCATGGAAAAGAGTTTTAGAATGAAGTAAATCCAATAGAGAGATGTTGAGTTCAAGTCGTAGGTGGAGCGCACTTATTCGAAACTAATTTTGAGGCATCGGGCCATTTTAAAAATACTTCCGTGGGCCGAGAGAGGAATTGAAGTTGAACTGTGTACATTAAACGTTGGCAGTGAAATATTTAAGCAATTCTAAGAAAGACAAAATCCTTTAGTTGAAAACGAGGCCAAATGAGGAAGAGGGTTGGCAAGGGATAAAAAAAGCATAAAGGAAAAAGGGTAATGGGGTTAGTTGAATGAGCTATGGCTGATTACTTAATATTTTTTCAAATTTTGAATTTTGGCTTTTCCACTGCCAACTTATCTATCTATGTAATTCCTCTGATGATAAGATTTTGATCTTTGAAAAGCCTTGGCTTAAGGAAAGAATAATAAACATAATTTTATTACCGAGTGTACCTTGCATTGAACAATCGAAGTTGAAATAAATTTGTCATTCGTACATGTTAATCCCTCTTCTTTCATCTATCTTTATAATTGCTCTATCTCGTATATTGAGCTTAAACCATTTAACTATAGGTTCTATCTACTATAAGTATACTTTCAGTTTCATATTTTATTTTATATATATATATATATATATATATATATACATATACACACATATATATATACATATACACACACACACACACACACACATATATATATATATATATATTATATAAGAGAGAGAGAGAAACGAAGGAAGATATACAGCCCATATCAATGAATAATTAGTGCAGTTTAATCAATACCCACACAAAAGGAGTGTTTTCTCGTCTAGTTCTCGTGAAATCACGTTGTCGTCCTCGTTTCTATTCTTTCCTAATGGTTCTTTTATCTTGCTCTTTTTGATGACGTATTTCAATTCTCGTCTTCACAGGTATCGAGTGACTCCCTGCACGATAGTAAAAACGGAAACGTAATTAAAATACAGATGGAAAGGGGTGTGTGAGAGAGAGAGAGAGAGAGAGAGAGGCAATAGTAAATACTCCCGACAGAGGGTGGGATAAACCTGCTGAGACGCGAGCCTGAAATGAAAGGTTTCAGAAGCGCTCTGGAGGCCTACTTGGTTTTAATTGTTGTCATCTTACTTAAAATATTGTAAGAAATGATATAGTCATTTTTAACAGTAATTCAACAAGTGTTCGTTTGAACACTATATACTATTACTAAACCTACATAATACTAAAACTCTGTGGATCTTGTTTGTTCTTGTGCACACGAGATGACGTCACAAAAGGATGGCGTCACAAAGGGATGACGTCATCCACTTAAACGCGTTGAAGACATTGGAAAGATCCTTCATGCTATCTTAAATAGATGACGTCATCATTTTGTGACGTAATTCATTAAAGAGGAGTGGGAGACATTTGGAAGATAACCTTTATGACGGCAAAAATAATGAAATAACGAAAGGATGACGTAATCGATTAAAATAGAGAACATCGACGACCCGTGACCCTTACTGTAACCTACATTATATTTACTTAACTAAATAGATCTTCAATCCCTTTAGTATAAGTTGTTACTGGGCTATATTCGCAAAGGAGACGGTGGCTCTTAGCATCCTATATTTATAAAGATCTAGCTTGACGTCTAGCTTAACTAAAATTTTAGTAGCAACGGCATTTTATTAAAATCTTCAAACATTTCGTACAACATGTGGTCAAATATCTCGTAAAGCATGTGGTTCATTTAGCCAATCAAATGTCCATCGTCCATATGGAATTCTAGCCGAACATAAAGTCACCGCCACTCTCAACAATCATCACGGACAAACTTACAAACCATCTCCATACTTTACACCAAAATCACACTGTAGTGTCGTGCATTTGGAAAACGGCAACAATGTTTACACCCGAGATACGCGAATCCAAACAGTATCCTAATTACCTCCCTTACATTAGTCATTCTGTAGTTATCTCCCTTGTATATTTCTCATGCTATATAAATAAATGCTTACGTGTCGATCGACCTCTTACGAAGGAAGCGACCGGAGCGCACGCATCAACTGTTTGTCTCTCTCTTATTTATTTCTGTGTTCCTACTTGAATTGTTATGTATGAAGCCGTTACCCCGCGAGCCGGACACTACTGGAAACACAATAACAACCGACAAAGCAGCAACGCTACACATAGCACTGCCAAGGAACAACAATACTGTTTTATAATGGGAGATCTGATGCCAAGGGCGGGACCGAAAAACAGTCAATAGCTTCCCCGACACTTCTACATTCATAGTGTACCGCAAACATCGGAAATTCGCATTTCACTGCCACTGGGATGCTTATGAGCTGGGCCTCTGACATTCTCTGGCAAAATGAAGTGGAATAAGTACATAGAAGGTGCTGCCAAGTCTGCCGCAACGAAGATACTTCTCCTCTACCGGGCTAGAACATTTTTCACACCTGCCAGTATCCTATATATCTATAAAGCCACAATTCTCCCAGGCACGGAGTATTGTTGACACATCTGGCTAGTGCACCAATCAGAAAATTCATTTTTCAGGATTAATTTATTTTTAAAGATTTTATTATTTCATGAAAAAAAATTGGTAATTAGATGTTAGAATGAAAATTATTTCTCTAAGTATTATGGTATGAAATAAATTGTAAGTAAAAGTTCCATATTTAATGTAAACAAATGTAAGAAAGAAATATAACTGTTTATCTTGTAAATGAAAAAGATAATATAATGTCGTGTGTTATATGATATTGTGTGTGGGCACAGCTTTTTAGGTCATTATTGAGAATTGTCTCCACTTTTACAATCTTCCTAGCTGGAATAAGTATTTTTCAAAGAAACTAAAAGTAAGAGACATTTTGGCACTGAAAAGAAAAAAGACAAAGTGGCTAGGTAGAATCAAGTATCGATCTGTTAGATGAAATACTATAGCGGTAAAAATTCGAGCATCCGACTGACTTTATATGTGTATATATATATAATGTGTGTGTATTTTTTTCGATTTAAACTATTTTAAAATCATATTCTAAATAAAGAGTATACATAAAGGTATTAAAGTTGTTTAACGCTGTTTCAAGGCGATGTTTATTTGGAGCCATATAATGAAACAAATCCTTTACAAAACATCAAATCTTTTGGGGACAAAATTTCGTGCGTACCCAAAAAACAAACCAGAATAATGTCCGCAAAAGTGAATGACCGGCAATTTTTTAATTAAAAATTGCCAGAATATTTCGTCTTTTATTCGTCTCTCTCCTGAGTTACAAAATATGCACTTGGATGTGGAATTAACTAAACATCTTACCGACATATTTGACAATGGATCCATTATTGTGATTTTTTCTTTGTTTTAATAGAAATTCAACTTTTGCGGACAAGTAAATAACATACATGCGTTAAGAAATTATAGCCATTAGTTTCCCGTCTCGAAATGTATTCTTCAGATAACTTTAACACGTTTTGTTTACTTCCCGTTGGAGATAACCGTTCGCCACTGAATTTCTGCCGGTCACTTAAGTTGTCCAATTATATTTTTTAACCTGACGATTCCCTACGGGGATGAAACGCGGAAGCCTCTGTGTAGCTTAATTGCCATAAATATATTTTCATAACTCACGTATTGAGCATTAGCTGAGCAGTTTCGTCCTCACTCAACAGAGCTGTATCGATGGATTTTGAAAATGGAGAAGAGAAGAAAAAACTGTATATATTTGCGCTAAAAACAACGTTATGGTATATAGACAATGGAAGATGTGTTTTAGAGACTGATTACGCCTAACCCTAATAGACACTCCTTCTGTTTATGGAAGGAAGGCCGCTTCAAACGAACGTAGATCGTCTCTAAGACTTTCGGGTGGTATAACTCATGAGCATGACTGAAGATGGTAAATGAGTCAATGCTGAAATTTTTTGTGCACGTCGGGTTTTTAATCAAATATTCCGTGATAGAGGACCTCTATGTATTTTTAGAACGTCCGTTGAATTGAAGGCTTAATTCATAATTTTACTAGGTGTGTGGTGTTGAACTCTGTTTTCGAATCTCAATGTCGTCTTGCCTACATAGTCGGCACTGCAACGACATTTAAAATGAGAAATCACATTTATTATTATTATTATTATTATGGTGTGGGGAGGTAGAACGTCTTTTCGAGAGGACGGAAACAGAGGGTTTGCAGAGAACACAACACGCACGTTCGAAGCAAAATAGCAATTTTCAACTGTTGAGCTGATTTGTTTGGCGTATTTCTCACTACTGCACTAAACCAAGGCAAACGAATGTAAATTGAGCATCTAGCTACCGTATTTGGTTTTATTTTGGAAAAATTATATATTTTCCTTCTGATTACTGACACATCAAGAGGGTAGCGATTATTAGACAAAGTATTAGTAATAGTTCTTATTTCTTCATCCAATTTTGATTGTGAACAAATCATAAGGACTCTGTGTGTTAGGGCCTAAGTTTAACTTTCGTTTGCTAGGTAACTCGATAGGGGTTTTCGTTTCCTACACACACACACACACACACATATATATATATATATATATATATATATATATATATATATATATATATAATTAACTTGTTACAAATATCCAGGGGGTATGAATCCGAAGGAAGTTGAAACCGGGTTTATGAGAGTGCTCAATGAAAATTCAGAGCAAAATATATATTTTTTGATTTTATTCCATTAGTTGCGACAAAACAAGTTTTGTTTCATTGGTGCAAATAGCGACCAACTCATCGGGCTGGCGATGGAATTCAAATGGCATAAGTTTTAACTTCACCTTAACGGGAGATTGACAATTGAAAATACATTGGAGGGGGAGGGGGACAGAGTTGGGGCTTTGTCTATAACGGTGACATGGGACATGAGAGGGGAGGGGGGAGGACCCCAACAAGTCGTGTTTCAAATTATTGCGTGGGAGGTTTTCACGTGTTTGTGCTGTGATGATCTCAATTTCGGCCGGGGTGGGAAGAAGGGAGATGGGGCGACGGCCAGAGTGAGTTAAATTTAAAATGAGAATAAAATTATGATTATAACCGTCATTCCTATTTTATTTTAATTCTAATAAGTAATTATCATGTGGATAAAAATGTTTGATAATTTTAATTTAGGGTATTAATTGCTACTTCTGCATTTTATTTATTTTATTTTAATGTTTTGTTTATTATTTGTAGTGAGATCATTGAGATCATCACAGCACAAACACGTGAAAACCTCCCACGCAATAATTTGAAACACGACTTGTTGGGGTCCTCCCCCTTCCCCTCTCATGTCCCATGTCACCGTTATAGACAAAGCCCCAACTCTGTCCCCCTCCCCCTCCAATGTATTTTCAATTGTCAATCTCCCGTTAAGGTGAAGTTAAAACTTATGCCATTTGAATTCCATCGCCAGCCCGATGAGTTGGTCGCTATTTGCACCAATGAAACAAAACTTGTTTTGTCGCAACTAATGGAATAAAATCAATATATATATATATATATATATATATATATATATATATATATATATATATCTTCCTGATGAGATCTCAGTTTATAGTAACTGTTGATCGATAACATCGACATGCCAGTGTTGCATGTTTTTTACATGCCTGTGTAAATAAAAACTATCATATATATATATATATATATATATATATATATATATATATATATATATATATATATATAGCACAACAGAAGCAGCATCCGGCGATCGTTTTCTGTAGAGAAGAACCCCAGTGTAATGTTGATTTTGTGAGATGATTTGTAACTTTAACAATTATATGAGCTTTGTCTTTTTCTTTATTTATAACATTGAGCACTATAAAATAGGGTATAAATAAAGTAATTGGTTCTTAAAACGTAAGTTCTCTATTATTATTCTGAACTTTTTAAAGAATGAGATACAATGAAGAATCCTATTTCCTTCTGTAACCAGCTTATAACACTTTATTAACTACTTTATTCTTTTTTTTAGGGGGGGCATTTCATAATATTTGATATTGGAGGGGGTATGTACTCAGTATTGGTTCAGAGAGGGGTGTTAGTAAAATTACATTCATTTAAATTAATTTGGTGTAAATCTATAGTCTTTACACCCCTCGAGGCACTCCCGGCGTATATGTTATAGTAAACTATCATGTATGCTTTGTGTGTAAACAAATATGTGTGATATCGGCCTTTGAGAAAAACAACACTTAGGTACAACTCACTGCTTTGTTCCTGGCTGACATAACAATGAGTTGCAGGTTTCTGTATTTAATTGTTTTTATTTTCTTAAATACCGATATCACACACATACACCTAATTCACTACATATAAAATTAGGTATACACACATATATATATATATATATATATATATATATATATATATATATATATAGTTCAAGGCTGAATCCTGTACGTAGAAATATATAAACATATACTCATACCTAACTTTATTAAATATATGTGTGTGTGTGTGTGTGTGTGTGTGTACAGAGAACTACCGCTATATATAAATCTCAAGTATTTTAAGCTGGCGTATTATCTTAAATTTTCGATGAACGTGATCAGACCAGTTTTAACACAAAACAGGCGTCACCGAAAATGACAGAGAAGCTTTATTTATTAAAGAATCCCTTTATGATGATGGCAAATGACGTATTCCAGTCGCCATGTTGGCTTTTAGAGCTTCTGTCCAAAAGCCAATTAAAAGCCGACCGATTTACCTCCCTTGAGACCGTTCTGGTTTGTTCTGTACTTAATATTTCATCCCGATAGAAACTAGATTCGTTTTACGTGTTTAGGTTTTTGGTTTGTAAAGGTTGGGCTTGTATCAATGCAAAGCGGTCACGGGCCGAGGAGGTGGGGCTATTTGTTAGCCAATATACCCGCCAGATGATGTGAGGATAACTTATTATAATGACTTTGAACGATGGTTTTCATAAATAAAGGATAGATGGATATATGAAAAAATTCCACCCATCAATCGTTAATAAAATCCACAATCCACAATCCACAGCCATAGTAAATACAAATAAATTGTCTGTGCCTGACTTGTCCACCAAGCTTTAAGCGTGAATCTCCAACAGTCTTTGTTTTATCGCAGTTCAATAATAAGAAAAATCTGGATACGATGTCTAAAATAGTCAATAATTCTAACACGCTTCTGTCTTGGCGCTGTCCTGATTTGGGGTGTGACAGTTCTCTTCTGTCTAGGAATTATTTAGGGATTGCTTTGTTGGACATCATCTTTGAGATAACCCCACATATAAAAATCTGTGGAATTAAGGTCTGGTGAGTGTGAAACCGATTCAGGATCACACCTCCTCCTACTGATGAGACGATCCATAAAGTGTCCTCGCGTATCATTGAACAGACATAAAACAAAAACTGTTTTACATTCATGACTAAAAATTGGTGGACAAGTCGGGAACAAACCATAGTTTATTTGCACGAAATATGGTTGGCTTACAAAATAAATTGTAGATTTTATTAACGATTTTGGGGTCACCCTGAATGAGGAAATTTCACTGTATACGCCAGATGATGAGGGACTGTTTGCGTGAACCCAGTAGTCTGTTTATGTGTGTGTAGATATGTGATTCGATTGTGGAGTAACTCAGTGTTTTACCCGGGGTTATTCAGTCATAAATAGAGTCTGACGCCATGAAGATACCATGCGTTCCGGCTAGTTTCTCTGTCAATAACTTTGCGCTCACGCTGTGTCTAAAGATCTGACAGCGCTGATCTGGAACTTGAATAAATAGCTGGTTGGCATTTCTTCTCTGCTTTTGTCTGAGAAAACGTTGTCTTAGTCCAAGAAATGGTCCCTTTCGCTATGCTCTGTCAGACAGGCTGTAAGTCTGCAAGCTGAAAAAATGTCTGTATATATATAAAAAAAAATATTTTATTCTGATATTTCGAGCAGTCCTCCGCTCTTTGTCAAAAATGATACGAAATGAATGAAATAAAGAAAATTGAAACTGTTGAGAAAACTGGAATTTTCTAAAGCGTGCAGCGTTCATTCCTTGTTTCAACGTTCAAGTCAGTTCACGCGAAATCTCTCCGCCGAAGGAAAAGAAATTCGTTGTCTTTTTTTTTTTAGGAACGCGTGTGTCAGTATCGTTATGCAGTACCATTAAGGGCAACATTTTCAAATATATATAGTTTAAATGGCACTAAGCAATTGAATCTAGCGGAAAAGAAGAGAAACGAGATAAAAGTATATATATATATATATATATATATATATATATATATATATATATATATATATATATATATATATAAGTTAAATGGACGAAGAGTGATAAACATGCACGAATGTCCAAATTTATTTCAAACTTAAAATGTTCAAAGCAAGGTATATTCTGTAATAAAATTATGTTTATTGTTCTTTCCTTAAGCCAAGGCTTTTCAAAGATCGAGATCTTATCATCAGAGGAATTATACAGATAGATAAGTTGGCAATAGAAAAGCCAAAGTTCAACATTTATAATTGCTCTATCTCGTATATTGAGCTTTTACCATTTCACTATAGGTTCTTTCTACTAAAAGTTTCACTTTTAGTTTTATATATATATATATATATATATATATATATATATATATATATATATATATATATATATATATATTATTATTATTATTATTATTATTAAAAATAACCGACAACTCATGTCTGGATATTTTTGTATGAATCCCTTCCATTTTCCGGATTAAAGTCCTAATCTCGGATGAGAATTGGCTGATGAAACAGGATTAATTTTAACACTAGTACTAATATATTTAAATGTTTATAATACTAAATAAATATAGTTTCGTATTTAAATTTTCCCGCCAAAATTAACTATAAACTCACTCCAGGTCTTTACCTGATTGACATTATTCCACTGAAGATGGACCCAGATGGGTCAGAAAGTACTTTGGACCTAAAAGAAAATTACGGCAGTTTCATCAGCCAATTCTCATTCGAGATTAGGACTTTAATCCGGAAAATGGAAAGGGATTCATACAAAAATATCCAGACATGAGTTGTCGGTTATTTTTAATAATACGTGCCTTAGAGAAAAAAATGCTGCCTCGATACACACACACACACACACACACATATATATATATATATATATATATATATATATATATATATATATATATATATATATATATACAGAACTGCCTTTTTATATAAAAGATATCTGATTTTTAATTCTGAGTAACTTTGGTGGCAGTCTCATTAAATGACCAAAGTATAACAGTTTTCTTTTTAGTATAATAATATTCCATGATTTTGTTACACCCTCGCCGTCCAACCCGGGTTCTTGCTTGTCTGTGGATACAAACTCAGATGCCGATATTGATTTTTTTTTAAATTATTAAAAAAGAAGTCACAGAAGACATCATATGATCGAGTAATTTTCGTGCGCGTTTGAAAAAGAGAAAGAAAGACAGACATATAGATAAATGCTCTTCACGCTACACCCAGCCACACTGTGTGTGCTGTCCTCCTCCCCAATTTTGGGCAGCGCCATAGACACCTCTTTCCCGCTTGAAGTATCGTCAGAAAAAGAGACAGAAAATCTCTGTTCGGAAATTACGTGGTTTCATCGACTTCCGTCTGGGGTCACCTCTGACCTTTAAGATGTCACTCAAACTGATTTATTCGAACACGGCCCTCGTAATATAAAAGTAGGAGTCTTTGTTCGAGACTGTCCTTCGCCAGTTGACTTGGATGACTCTTCTCGGTAGTTTTCTTTTGAAAAGCATCAATGTTGTATGCCGATGTTTTGTCGGTTTCCACAGCTCCGAATTGTACAGGAAAATACTTTGGATGTATCTTGCAAATACTCTCAGCTGCACGTCAATCACTTCAAGCCGGCATAAAGCCTATCAAAAGACCACCAAGACAACCAAAGATGGAATGACTCGACCAAGTGACAAATGACTATAAGGATTCCACCTTGAAGGCGACGTGGGCGAAAACATTAGTATCCTCATAGTTAGGTGTTCCGACAGAAATGGCTGGAGATCTGCTGTTAACAGCATGATGTTAATTAAATTAACAAGTATGCGGTGATGAGTGATTTGGGAATTATTTGTCCTTTGAAATCTATTTTTAGAAGAATATGATGGATTTTCCCCCCAGGTATAAAAAGGTGAATAATAAAAAAAAACAACCTGGAGTATTTGCTTTTTGTTAAAACATAGAAATATATATTTAGGGACGTTAACTTTGCATCTCGTTCGAATTCAGGTATAAAGAGTGTAATAAAAAGGCAATTCAATTTGAAAGAAAACTATTAAATGGTCCGAAAGTCATGGCCCAGTCTATAGATTGAAAATAGACAAACGCCACGACGAAGAACATTTAGTCTTCTCTTTTTTGCTGTAAACAGTCATCCACTAAGGTGATTCATAATCATAGAGAAGGCGGGAAAATCGGTCTACAGTGATAGATAGATAGATAGATAGATAGATAGATAGATAGGAGACATGGGAAATAGATAGATAGATAGATAGATAGATAGATAGATAGATAGATAGATAGATAGATAGGTAGGTAGATAGATAGATAGATAGATAGTATGAGAAAGTTAAAAACATGCAATAAAATGTCAGAAAAAAATGAAATGGCTAGTATATTGAATTAGTGGATAAGCGTGTTAACATACTAGTTAAAATAAAAACACTGACATGTATTTAAATCTATATTTCGCCGTGAATCCGACCTTAATCCATGGTAGAAAGATTAAGTAAGAAATTACGACCGAAATGGCTTCAGAAACGTGTCTGTGTCATTATTTAAACTAGTTTGTTGACATGTTTATCACTAATTCCATATGCTAACCATTAGATAGATAGATAGATAGATAGATAGATAGATAGATAGATAGATAGATAGATAGATAGATAAACTGTTTTCAGTGCGACTAATGAACAAGTTTGTATTAAGATTTTTTCTTCGGCTGCTCAGCTTCATATTTTTATACAACCCGGGGGAGGGGGGCTCAGTGCATTCTAATTTTAAGCTCTGATTCCTTAGAGGATCCAACCATTTTTTAAAAATTATATATGATTCGGATCGATCCTGGACCCCCATCCCTCAACGTTAAATAGACTTCAATTTGGGAGCATGAGGTTTTCAAAAACCCTTTATGCGTTTTAAAATCGCTACCTCTGTCCGAAATGCTAATGTATATATTACAAAGTTTATAACGAATGAAAGCATTGAACATCGAATCGGTGTCTGTCTAGCATAACCGGTATGTTCTTCAATCTTCACGGTACTTCCACTTCCTCTACAGGTCGTATTTCTGTGGTGATGCGGCAGTCAAAGTTCTCACATTCTTTTCTAAATGTCGTTGTCTTCTTCTTCTTCTCCTCCTCTTTCTTTTTCTTCTTTTTCTTCGCAATAGCAGCTTTCACAAACAATAAAGAAACATCGACAAATTAAATTGGGTTTAATCAATCTCTTTGATGCTTTATTCTTTCTTCATAGCATACATGCATGAAACACCCTACCCTCTCCGTCACGGAGTAACAACTGTTATCCGATTTCTAGTTAGAAATCTTTCTGGAAAGACATCGGGTACTTACGGGTATTGATTTACTCCTCTCCAGGAGTTAGGCACAAGGCCAGTTTTTATCTTACTCCCACAAGTAAGATGTGACCCAAGGTCGGGTCGGGAAAGTGGGGTTTAAAAATTGCCTGGGCAGCCCGTCGGCATTCCCCGGTAGGGGCGCCTCAGGCAGTAAGCAATAAACTTACTCCTCCCCAAAGAGGGGAGGCGAAGCCCGGGAGGGTGGACCTCCTAGAACTGCACAGGACAGACCCATAGACCGGCATAAATCAAGCTCCGAAGGCCAAGACAATACCAGTCTATGGGGTGCAGTATCCATCGGAACAGATACTACACTTTGATCTTAGCCAAAAGGCCAATAACCACGAGAAGGTTGCCAACATCCTTAAGTGACAGTGGTACTGTGAAACCGACTGGATTCGAACTTGAAACACCCAGGTCTTAAGTCCGTGTCGATATCCACTTAACTACCATCATCCCCAACACTAGAATCATCTGATTAACACGAAAGAAGAAGAACAGTTATCCAAACCAACTGCTCTCTCTCTCTCTCTCTCTCTCTCTCTCTCTCTCTCTCTCTCTCTCTGCTAGTTCAGTCAACAAAAGAGAAGGATCTCTCCTGCTCATTCGCCACGTAAAACTACCAGCTCCATGTCCCTCTGACGTAACTACCGGGACGCATAGCCTAACTCGAATTCTAATAGGAAAATTCAACTCTACTTAATGTTTAACCTTACGTCGAATTTTACCATACTAATCCTATTTATACACACCTGCCTCTATTTGCTACATCTGTTCTGTTCTAGTGAATAAAAAAGAGAGCTAAAAACATTTCTCTGTGCACGTATTTGTTACATAGTCATAGGGGCGTCATCAAAAATGATGATACGTAATCATGTTTTTCTAAAAATCATTTAATCATAAACGTTTTATTCAACTTAAAATCATAGCTTCGTTGTTTACCGTCGGCGTCATGCGTGCGGGTGTAGTGCTTTACTCCCGATACCAATTTTGTTAGCTGCTACAAAAGCCATCTGACATACTTCTTCATATAATTTTTTAATTAATTCAAAGATGTCGTTAGGAGAAGAATGGATTCATTCAGCCAGTTATTGTCTTGTAGCTGAGAGGCCAAAGGAGAGGGAGAGTTCTTTATCGTTTAAGCACATTGCTTAATAATTTACTGTTTAATTAGATCATCTTAAAAACGTATCTTGTCTCATTCAAGACCCCCACCAATATTCACTGTCTTTCGATCGCCCCCCCCCCTCTTTGTTAGTCATTTCCGGCGGCTTCATCGACTTCCAGTTTTCACTAACTTAGCAGTGTCAATCGCATAATCCATTCGTTAACTCTTGTTCTAAACGTTTCCGTTTTTCTAACATACGTCTAAACAATAGGTACCAGCTAATAGCTACTAGTATATGTACCCTCTCAATATCTAACATATTTATAATAAACTAGTGGAAGTATCCGTCTTCCTTTGGCTTCTCGTTTTAATCCGTAAACGTTTTATTAGAATGAAACAGTTATAAACAAACCTCCATCTCATTTGGAAATTTAAAAAAACAAGAACAAACGAGTAATTATATGGTGCTCCCATGAAAAGAGGATTTTACTCCTGAAATATTGAGACGAACGTGTATAAGTATATACCTCCATCAAGTTACGTATATATATATATATATATATATATATATATATATATATATAGAGAGAGAGAGAGAGAGAGAGAGAGAGAAAGGGTATGTAGACATATTTTTAAACCATTGTTTCGTAATAGTATTATTTTTTTGAAAAAAACATAAGAATGTGTAGTGTTAAAATAAATAAAATTTATTTTAATCTGAACTTTCGAGAAATAAAATTCTCCTTGTCAAAGAAGTGTTTTTCTTTTCTTTTTTTTCATCGTCCGATGATAATGGACTTATGGGTCAGAAAATCACGTTATGTCTGTAAGCCAGGTTACGCCAATTTGATATATATATATATATATATATATATATATATATATATATATATATATATATATATATATATATATATATATACAGTTGAATCATTTGTCCCACTGACATTGATATTAAAAGCCCACTTTTCTATTAAAAAGCAAACACCACTTCCCAGTATACTCATTCGTGGATATACGAACAACTTAAACAACTAATTTGCATATTTTTTTTAAAAAACGAACTTTCATTAATTTACTATTCGTTTTTTCTTTAGTTTCTTCTTATTGGATGATTGGTTTTATTGAACTATGATCTTCGATTTAGGCAAATTGGGCTGCGGCGCAAGGGTTGACAGCAAATTTCACATTTCTTGATTGCCTGAAAGGGTCGGAGCAAATGGCATCCCATACCAGTGGCAGATTAATTATATTTTAAAATAAAATGCTAAAAGATATGTTTTTAAGTATATACGTTAGTGAACGTTTAAACTAATAAATAAATTTAAAAAACTATCGTTATTAAATCAATAAATATAAATAAATAAACCAACGGTCTCTATAGTGCTAAAATTATCATTCTAAAATAAGATAGTTAACAGGTAAAATGCGACAAGCAAAATGTCTTATTTTTTCCTGCGTCAGAGTAAAGTCAACTTTGGTTCGTTTGACCCACTAAAAAGTGATGAGCGCCCAAACAAAGAGGAAAATATGTAGCGAGGGAGGTGTAATAAAACCAAGCATTCTGATTGGTTACAAGCTAGATTAGGCAATGGTTAGCTATATAAACAATCCTAAAATGTAAATCTATGCAATTCGTTTGATGATTTCCATCGGGAATGAAACACAAAGGTTTCTGTGTAGCTTATTTACCATAAGTATATTTTCGTACTATATATATACATTAACTCATCCTGGGACGTATATTCTTACTAGTGTCAAATAAAATCAACCCGTCTTTATTCAATCTTACTTAATCGATGACGATGTTTTATTAACAAATACAAAATAAAAAGTAAACCCATTAAAAATGGAGGATTTAATTTAATTTTTCGTCTCTCATATTTAAAACGTACAAAGGTTGCTTTTTTTAAATTCAAACGATAATGAAGAATAAAAATTGTCTAAATCAATTTCTGTTTATTATTATTATTATTATTATTATTATTATTATTATTATTATTATTATTATTATTATTATTATTATTATTATTTGTATTTTGATTAAAGAAAATTCTTGCCAAAAAACGGAAGGATGTAATTAAATATGAAAAACTAATTTTGCAAGAACATGACTTCCATCCAAA
Source organism: Sepiola atlantica (assembly GCA_963556195.1). NCBI lineage: Eukaryota > Metazoa > Mollusca > Cephalopoda > Sepiida > Sepiolidae > Sepiola > Sepiola atlantica. The sequence continues at coordinate 181,193,030 of OY744518.1, forward strand.
ATACGATCTGGTCCCTAAATTGTTTATTGGCGCATGCGTTATGAAATTATGTATATTGGTCAAGAGTTAGTTGATCGCTAACTGCCTGAGGCGTCCCTAGCGGGCAATGCCGCCGGGGTTGCATGGCTATTTTAAGTCTGCCTCTCCCACTAGGGCGCTGTTTTTTTCTCCTCCCACCTTCCGGCCTTGTGCCACATTATACTTTGTGTGAAGTATATAAATACTGGGGGGGGGGTATTGAATGCTTTTCTTTATTTAAAAAGGATGTTTATTTTTATTTATTGAAAAACGGCACGACACTGTAATGTATATATATATATATATATATATATATATATATATATATATATGTATATATATAGTATGTTATAAAATATATTTATAGCAATTAAGCTACACAGAGGCTTTCGCGCTTCATCCCCATAGGAAATCGTCAGGCTAAAATGCGGAAGCCTCTGTATAGCTTAATTGCCATAATTATATTTTCATAACTTACTACCTAGCTCTACTCACGTTTTGAGCACTATTGAATTAAATACTGAAAATTGATACATAAAAGATTATATCTCCTGATGAGATTGTATGTGGATTCATGAAATAATATATATATATATATATATATATATATATATATATATATATATATATATATATATATATATATATTAGTAAAGGGTTCCACTGTATATGATGCATTTAAACTTTGTAATTGAAATATATATATATATATATATATATACATATGTAAATATTGGCAATCATTGTATTCATAAACAAAAGAAAGTATATGCTAAAACATATATTTTCATACACCAATATATATATATATATATATATATATATATATAGTTATATATATATAGTTATATATATATAATTATATATATATATGTATATAATTATATATATATATATATATATATATAATTATATATATATATGTATATATATATATATGTATATGTATATATATATATATATATATATATATATATATATATATATATATATATATATATATATATATAATTGTATTGTTGGATTTACTTAAGATGTTAGTCTAATTAAATTCCACTGTTTTTTTTAAATAGTACTCAATAACAGATAGAGCTGTGTTATAGTATCAATATCCATTTATTTATATAAACATTATTGGCTTCATATGTGCATACATGTTTCGGCCGCTGTCTCTTTCGAAACCCAGCTTCTTCAGGCCATCTTACAAACTGAAAGCAAAACGGATAAATGTACATCGTTTTGGTTTCTAGAGGGGAGAAGGATATATATATATATATATATATATATATATATACACTAATGAGTCACTAATTACCAAGATCAAGAACCACTCGAGGATAAGGATCAATAGGATTGTCAGTTGGACGATAAACAATACTATGAGAGGCTTGTAAACGTTGAATGGAATAGCCATAATCTGATTACTTAACAGGACAAATCGACAATCGTTGACATTGGACTTGAAGACGACCATGTTATAGTCGGCAGAGAAGCAGTTCCGTTGTAATTATTTTCGAAAGATTGAGAGTTCTTTGAAATAAACTGTTTATGAAAGTTCCGTTTCATTTTAGGTACACGGCGGAAGAAAGGAAAATTCTTTACAGTAGTTGTAACTAGACGAGTTCTTGCTGTGAATGTTTTACAGGGAGGAGGACAGTCTTGGAGCTCAGTCGAGCACCTACCATGGAAATAACGACAGAGTAGATAAAACCCTCCTAAAAGTAAAAAGTGATAAAGGGGATGTAGGGAATAGAAGAGATTATGCCCACTAGATTGCAAAGTCGATTTTTTACTCCGCCATGACAAGAACGAGTGATATGAGTGACAGCAGTACTCCATTTTAGGACGTGTCTGACTCTTATACAGGTAGACGATTGCACCCGGAGCGGTAGAAAGAGCCAACCATTTTTTCCAGAAATTGTAAAAAATCTTCTTTCCCTATTATGCCAGCCAACGCCGGACTAGAATAGAAAAGAAAGGGGCATCTTTATTATTGTGGCGTATGTTTTAGAGACGAACTGTAGATTAATTTATTTTGTACAATCTGTGTATATTTGATAAATAGATAGCCTGTAAATGATATACTCTATTAAAACCATAGATTGGATACTGTCAGAATGGACCTGGGAGTAATTCCAATTAACGGGTTATTCCACAAACGTTTCTTTGTAACTCACTTGCCATAAGTATATTTTTATACTATTATTAGGCTTTACTCATGCATTGAGCACTTAAAGCTAAAGGCAGGCAGCGTTCAGTTGTCGAATGACGAAGTTAGAAAAATACTGAAAGAAAGTTTACAGAAGTCACACAAGACAGATATTGAGGATAATACGTGTATTAATAATTAAATTCAAAATAATACAGGAAAAGGTCCTTGCAAAACTAGTTGTGTTTTGCGGCTATAAGAAGTCCAATAAAAAGTTCTTTAACGTCTAAAATTTCTTAGACGGCTCCCTGAAAATGTTCAATTCAAATTCGTGGCAATTCAAATTTAAGGAGAGATTTTCCTTACTTGTTTAACGGCCAGCGATAATGTTCAAAAGAGGAAGAATAAGGTTTTCTTGAATTCAGCCAGTCAAATTAAGTGTCTGTTGATTGGTCAAGGAGAATCGTCCTGTCCAATCAAATATGGCTTTCAGAAAAGGAGTGGGGTCATATGGACAAGATAATTATTTAGGGGAACAAAGGGAGGTAACTACTGTTTTTATATACACTGTTTGAGTAAATACTCGTCGGGACCACAATACACACTGGCATTAAAATGCTCAAAAGGAAAAAAACTATCTTGTATTGAGTACTTTTGAATGAATATTCGTTTTAATTCATTTATTTAATAATTTTAAACTTATTCAATAAATATATATATATATATATATATATATATATATATATATAATGTATATATATATATGAATTATGACAATATATGTATTAACTATCCTTACCTTTTAATTAATCATCTCTTCAAAAAGATTCAGCTCGATAATTGTCAACCAGTAACAACAGAGCATAAATCAGGTTCATTTTATATTCCAATAACCATAGTTTTTATTTTTATTTTTATTTATTTTTATTTTTTTTCACATTTTCAAAAAATATGGGTCTTTATTGATTTCCTGGGAAACGCCAGATGCGCCTAGAAAGAGTTAAGAAATAAAATAAATATGAATTTTTCGAAAATTATTTTTATTAATGTTACTTCCACTCAATAAATGCTGAGTAATAGTTCGGCCCTACCCCAAACATTTAATTCATAAAATGTACAAAAGGTAATATGTCGTAGTGGATGCAAAATGGCATACGGTCCCTTATTCAATCCCGGACAACTCCGGCTCTCCCTGTCAGTTTTGAATGAAATAAAACAAAATAAAGTAAAACGTGTATTTGTTGTTGTGGGGGTCTAGTTTGACAGCAAAAACTTTACTTACAAAAGGTGGAATTCACATGAACGGAGTTTCTTTTCCAAGAACTGAACTTAACACCTGTGGAACACGTCAACATGTGACTGCTTCCCTGTAGACAACAACATAACTGTCTTCAAATCTAATGTCAACAAATACTGGTGATCAATCGTCCCCATAAGTAATCAAACTTTGTCCATTCCACTAATCATTTCCAATCTTCTCATAATATTATTCATCATCAAACCGACAATCCATCCATCTCATTAACCTTTATCCTCTAGTGGATGTTGGCCTTGATAAACGGTGAGTCATTAGTAAAATAAATAAATAAATAAATAAATAGATAAATAGATAGATTAAAAAAAAATGACACCACGATATTATTGTAAGAAAACTTCTTTTTTTTTTTAAATAGTACCACCGTTGGATTTCTCATAAAATTTTAACCAAGAAGATGTTTAATTGATCTTTGCGTAGAGCTTCGTTTTCAATTGTATCCCCCAACCTTTTATCTTCAATTCAAATCCATATACAGGCTTCTTAGTCTGTCTGTTCGTTCGGCCAGCTTTGCCTACCGACCTCAACCCTCTACTCGGGCCATAAACTTGCCACTCGTCTCCGTCCGCCGTAATCGATAACACCAATCAACATCGAATCAATCGACGATGACACGTGATGGTGCGCATAAATCGAGTGGGGGTGGAGGGTCTCTTCTCTGCGTACGAGTGGCTGGGCTCGCCACCACTACCCGTGCCTCCAACCCCCACCCCAGCCACGCACACACGGTAGAATCAATAGAGATTAAAATTACTGGCCAGGTCGATGGTTAGGTGGTTGGGTGGTTCCAGGGATGCGTAATGGGGGTGTGGAGGCGATGTTGGGTAACCATGATTATATGGACTTCGGAGTTAGAGTGGAGATGGGCGGTTTAATGACGATGGCAGAAGGGGAGAGAAAAAGTATCGGTAATCCGCATTGATAGACTCAATCTCACCATTCATCTAATTTTTTCATTGTCCGGTTTCTTTTTTTTCTTTTTATCCTTTTTCTTTTTTTTCTCTTTTTTTCATTCTTTTTTCGTTCATTCTTTCTTTCTCTACTTTTTTATTTTCTGTTTTCTTCTTCACTTTCATGCTTCCTTTTTCATTTTTGTTGTTTAGTGACTTTTTTTTTTACTTTTTTCTTTTCCTTTCTCTTTCATACTTTCTTTTTTTTTCTTCCCCTTTCTTTTTTTCTTTTTTCTTACTTTCTTTTTTTTTAGTTTCTTTTTTCTTTCTCGGGTTTTGTCTTTTTATATATTTTTTGTTATTATTCATGTCTCTTTTCTTCTTTTTTTTACTTCCCTTTCTATTCTTTCTTTGTATATTTTTTGTTTTTTATTTATTCCTTCTTTTCCTTATTTATTCTCTCTCTCCCTCTCTCTCTCTCTCTCTCTCAATATTTCTTAACATTAACTTGTTCTTTTTTCTTCTACCTAATAGTCTTTCTTTTTTTTCTTCTTCTTTTACTTTCCATTCTTTTCCTCTTTCTTTTCTATTCTCTTTTATTATTTTCGTCTTTTTCTACTTCACTTCTCCTTCTACTTATTTGCTTTTTCTCCCACTTTTCACTCTTTTATTATTCCCCCAAGTGTCGTCTGCATCAACTCTAGTGTTCTTCCATCTTGTGTCTATCCCTCCTCTTCTATCTATTCTCTGTTTCTTCTTTTTCTTTTTCTCCTCCTCCTCCTCCTCCTCCTCCTCCTTCTTCTTCTTCTTCTTCTTATTATTATTATTATTATTATTATTATTATTATTATTATTATTCTACTGCTTCTTCTACTATTACTACTGCCTTTTTTCTTCGCCTTCTTCTTATTATTATTCTTTTCCTATTTATTCTTTGCATTGTTTCTCTTCTACTTCAACTTATTCCTATTCTTCTTCTTCGCCTTATTCTTATTTTACCTTATTTCTCTTCTTTTTCATTATTCTCCTCTTCCGCATTCGCCTTCTTCTCATTCTTCGCATTATTCGCCTTCTTTTTCTTCATCTTATTTCTCTAATTCTTCTCCTTATTTTCATTATTCTTTTGTCTTCTTCTTCATCTAATTACTCTTCGTCTTCGCCTCATTCTTCTTCTTCGCCTTATTCCTCTTCTTTTCCTCTTTCTTCCTCTTTTTCTCCGCCTTCTTCTTCTTCCTCTTCTTTGCCTTCTCCTCCTTCTTTGCATTCTTCTTGTTCTTTGACCTTTTTTTCATTCTTCGCCGTCTTCTTACTTCTCACATTTTTCTTCGTTCCCCCACCCACCAAAAAAAATTCCTTACTCTCGCTCGCCATCCTCTCTAAATTCCCCTCGGTGATGTCAATTAATTGAAACCGGAAGTAACCTGAATATTTCTTTAAATCTAATCAACCTATAATTGTGTTTATCATATTGAGGTCGAAAGATTTACATAGAAAATAATTATTTCTCCACACCCCTCCCACAAGAAAACCTCACATTCTTTCTTTTTCTATTTCTTTTTCTTTTTTCTTTTTTTTTATTTCTATCTGTTTTTCTTTCCCTTCTTCACTAACTTTTTTCCTTTCTTTTTTCTTTTCATCCATAATTTGAGTTCGAACGATTTACATAAAAAATGATGATTTCTCCCACTCACACCAACTGTACGCTCATCGTGTTTCTTCCTCATTTACTTCTGTCTGTCTTTCTTTCTTTCTTTCTTTCTTTCTTTCTTTCTTCCATCTTACGTTATTTTCATTTTCTTTAATTATTTCTGCTTCCTGTATTGTTTACCAAATTTATCCACCCGGCGTTGCACGGGAGTCTTGTTGCTTTCATTTTTGTTTCGTTTATTTTATTCTCCTCTTCTGTTTTCCTTTTGTTTTTATCTTAGACTAGCAGGGCAACTCGGCGTTGCTCGTGGCAAAAGTGTAACATATTTCTATTAACATTTCTATTTCTCTACCTTTCTCTATCTGTATCTCTATCTTTCTCTCTTTCCCCCTCCCCCGTTTTCCCCTCCCTCTCCCCATCTCCTCTTTCTTCTCTGCCCAGCTCATTTGTCTCTCTGGACATGCACACACACAGACAAGTCTTCTTTATATAGATTCCTTAAGGAATATGTCGACATAAGAGATTAACTTCTTGATTAAAAAATCAGAGTTACTTTCCTTTACTTGGTTGGTAATCTGCGCTAGTTTAGGGTCAAAGAATGAATTTTCTAAATTGTAGATAATATTCAACCAGGGCAACGCCGATCAAGAAATTACAAACTTTGTTTTGTCGTTTTTCCCCCTTTTAGCCGGACATACATACATACATACATACATACATACATACATACATACATACATACATACATACATACATTCAACTTATTATCAAAGAGCATTTTTTGTAAGAAAATATTCGCATTTTTTGGAAAGACAATTCAATAAAGAAATATATGTCATTAAAAAATCAGTTTGGAAATTTAAAAAAAACAACGATTGGACGTCTTAGAGAAGGTTGAAATTTAAATCCCATAAATACTTTCGCGTTTGTTTTCTTCTTGCGACAGGGTATAACAAGATATGTTTAAGCAACTGTTGCCTACCGTTCCTTTTTCCTATTTTTAAATCGGATTTTTGTGAAGTTAAATTGAATGAATTACAGTATCGTTTGATCATTAGATTAATTGAATTAAAGGATGTAAATTTATGACATAATTTTTAAAAAGTTAAATAAGTTACTTTTGATATAGATAGACGGTATGTTGTATTATATAGATACATTTTTTCTCTTTCTTTCTTTCATTTTTCTCTTTCTGTCAATTTTTCTTTGTTTTCTTTCTGTCTTTTTTGGGGGGTCTTATTTTGTTTGACTGCAAGCCACACTGATGAGTCGTAAAAATACACGTGTTTTATACGAGTGTACACCATCCATCCAAAATGACGGAAAAAATTAGTTCCGCCAGTGTTGGCACCCAAATGTTTATAATAATTATAATAATTTCAGACGTGTGAGGAGGTTAAACTTGGGAGGACTCACGCCATGAGACCTAACAAAACCGTTCTTTACTTTTGTATCCTATTGAATCTACTGCAGCTCAAAACGTTCACTATGTTTTACGTTTTAGGTACATGAAACATTAAAAATAAAGTTCATTATGTGCTCTAAACGTAACGATCGTGAGCATTTTGTGCTACCGTAGTTTACACGACATGGTGACACCCGTAATATAATAATGTATTAGATTACATTTAAACTTTAGCTAAAATGAAAACTATCTATTTATTATCAAAAGGCATCGATATTTGAAGAGAATTATATCTATTGGAGTACCCGTGGCAATAATTGGGCGATTCCAAAAATTATAAGGTGTTGTTTATTTTATGAGGGGCTTCTTGGAAACAAGCACCAAACATTGTTGGCTTTCCTGACTAAAAAATCATAGCAAATTACTTCTCTAACGAAAATTCTGGGATATGGGAAACAGTTTTTTTTTTTCAATTTGTATTATTTTGATTATTCGGACTACTATTCTTTTCTTTGGTTGTTATATTCACAGCGTTTCGGCCGATGTAACCTCCGACCATCTTCAGGTGCATCTTTTAGATCTTGGGAAACTAATAGTGGAACATGTCTAAACAATCTTAATCCGGAGATTAAATAAAGAATTCAGTTCGACATCAAGATTCCAAAGTTTGATTATGATATACCTAGGTTCGAAAAAATAGCCTGATGAAGGTCGGAGGTTAAATCGACCGGAATATTCTGATTATAACAACCAAATTGTTGTTATAACGCATGTGATGTCGTTCACGATATGACTATTAGCATATATTTTACCATTCATACGAAAGATAACTTTAAGTTAACTGAAAGCTCAAATTATATACGAAAGTTTCTAACATGAAATTTGTGAAGTGTATTATATATATATATATATATATATATATATATATATATATATATATATATATATATATATATATATATAAAGAGGTGTACTAAAAGCGAACTTTTAGGAAAGGTAAAACCCTATTGTGAAGAGTATACAGCTCAATATCCAGGATAGAGCAGGTAGAAATGAAGGAGAATGGAAAGAAATTAGAGAAAGCAAAAGCCAAATCAAAATTCAATTCAAAAGTTCAAAGCAAGGTATAATCCGCAAAAAGGCAATTTATTCAAGTTAAATTTTCCTTAAGCCAGGCTTATATATATATATATATATATTTATATAAGGAAGTCAGATTCTCGGAGATAGACTGCTATCGCAATGTATCCAACAAAACAGTATTTGATTTCAACTAGTAATGTTCATTTTGTTGAATGTTGGCGCATATTAAGAAGAATACATTTTGATTCGATATAATTTATTTAGAAATATAATTCATCCTGCTCGGAATATTTTTTTGCATGGAAGCCATCTTCTTTTAAGCAGCAACTGTAAATTACAAATGGAAGCCATTTATCCTATCTGCTATAAAATTTCGCTGATAAAAGTAGGTACTAATATTAATACATTTTTTCGTTTATTTCTACTAAATAATTTTCAATCAGAATTATATTTTTATTTAATTAGAAACTGACGTGGAAACAAATAGGTACCCTTTATAATTCGACGTCGCATCATTCGCGTAACATGTATTTCGTAAACGATGTCTACAGTAAAAAATACCTCATATTTGACACTACTAATTTTCTTTCGATTACCTATATACGAGTCATCAGTTTTCTTTCGGTTATTAAATAGCTATATCTATTCAGCGTTGCACGAGATTCATTTTATTATTCTATTTGCTTCCTTAATACAGAAACACGTGTTGTTTATCGTAAATTATCCTCAGTCGTATTCCTCCTTCGTCGCGTAAACGAAATCCCTTCTATAAAAACAAACATACTTATGAAATAAAAAAATTGTCTTCTTTCCAGAATACGTATTGATGTCTGCAAATATTTATAAAAGTGTGAAACAACTACGCGTGCGTTTGTGTGTGCTTGTTTTCATCTCGACTACGTACTTACATAATTAATTGATTAAAACTTTGGGTAAGTAACCGCTATTAATGCAAACATCTGTTACGATATTGTACGTTTGTTTCTGTAAAGACGATTATCCGTTATTTTCGTGTTTTTTTTTTTTACAAAATAGAGTCACCACTCATCAGGGATAAATGCCACATGAGGATAAGAGTTAATGAGATAGAAATGATTGTAAGAAGTCCAAGTTGTAATCTCCAGGGAAGTAGCCCCGAGATAATGTGTTCCACAGACGTGAAGCCCTTGCGAAGAAGTTCTGTTCGCGAACATTTCGCTTGACGCTGGGCACACTGAGGTAGAAAAGAAAGTTTTTCTTCGTTGTGGTAGAGGGCGAGTTCTTGCTGTGAATGTCTTACAAGGAACACCTTCCATGGAAATAACGATAGAGTAGAGAGAGACTAGCAACGTCTTTTCTGTGAGCAAGTGGCTGTAAAGAACGAGAGAGATCATCCCTCACTAGATTCCGAAGTCGATTCGTAATTCTGTCAAGGCAACGAAGAGTGCTCTGGGCGGCGCCTCCCCAGATGTGGCAGCAGTATCCATCTTGGAGCGTATCTGATTCTTGTATATTTTTGCACATTTCGAAATAGTAATCATTTAATTAGTGACTAATCTATTTAAATCATCTAAATGAAAAGAACATGCATAAAAACGGTACTGCATATCCGACTATTAACACCTTATTATTTACTCGCTGTATGTATGTGTATATGCGTGTATATACACAAAAGAGATATTTCTAGCCTCTCTCTACTGTATCGTTATGTTCATGGTAGGTGCTCGACTGAGCCCCAATCCTTGCTCCCTCCTTTAAAACATTCGCAGCAAGAAATCGTCTGGCTACACCCACAACAAAGAACTTTCTTCTCTCTCTCTCTCTCTCTCTCTCTCTCTCTCTATATATATATATATATATATATATATATATATATATATATATATATATATATATATATATATATATATACATATATATATATATATAGGGTGGGCCAAAATAAGGGTCCTATCTTTAAATTTGAATAACTTGAATTTGAATAACTTCCATAAAATAAAAGTTAAACTCACCAAACTTTATGTGTGTGTAGACTGACCCTTCCGAGATTTTTTGAAATAAACAAAACAAATTTTAGCCGAAAAACACTTCTTAAAACTTACAAAAACTAAAGTATTGTTTTTTACACTGTTTTGAGTTTTTTAAGCAAAAATAATGTTTTCTAAATGAGGGTACGTTCCTTAGGGCTAATACGGCTCATGCTTGCTTCGGAAGGGGTCCTTTACTTATTCTAAAAATAAAAATAAAAATAAATAAATAAATAAAAAAGTTATGAATTTTTAAAAATAGGACCCTTATTTTTGCCCACCCTGTATATATATATACATATATATATATATATATATATATATATATATATATATATATATATATATATATATATATATATATATATAATTACAGAAGAATAAGACAACATCGGTACCGTCGGTTTCAAATCCAAACAAAGGGGACCTGTACTTGGCTTCCTATACCGGACTCTCTTTAGCCTCTGTTTATGTTTGTCTCCTGAGAAAATGGCGACTCGCATGCTGCGTGATTTTTCTACGATATTTCAATCTTCAATTTTATTTCTATTGTTTTTTACCAATTCGATATTTCTACCGGCAAATTTTGCTGATATATACGTCCTAAGCAAATAAAAATAAATATCTCTTTTTCTTTGATCGGGGAATTTAGGTCGCGTGATCTCCGATCGCCTTCCTCTCATTTCCGGCGTCAGAGAAATTACAAATTTAAAATCTAACCAACATTAAATAAACCAAACATTAAAAGATTAAAAATTAAAAACTATTCCCGTTTTAATCTTCTGTAATTACATATATAAATAAATATCACGCTCTTATTTTTGAATTTTTCTTAATAGTCGAGCACTCTGCTGGGGTTCTCTCTAACTAACATTATATATATATATATATATATATATATATATATATATATATATATATATATATATATATATAGTGTTATTGTTTATTATCTATGTACGTATACGTTTCGTCCTTTTTAATAATCGGAACTCATCAGACTAGAGATATGACTATTCACTACCGGTCATGCGATTCGAAACACCGGATTACAAGTATTTTTCAACTCAAATCCGACGCCTTAACCAGACGGCCAATTTTAAATAGCGAATAAACGGTGATAATTTTAACACATTATCGGCGGCTTAACGTCTAGAGCGTTCTACCTTTTTAATGGATATATATATATATATATATATATATATATATACTAAAAAAACGAACTTCAATGAACAAAGTTTTCTTCCTAGAAAATCCCATCTGTAGAACAAAATACCACGAGTCTGCTTCCCAACCGACTACAGCATGGTCGTCTTCAAGAGTAATGTAAACAAATACTTTTCGAGTCGTCTTCTCCTAAGTCATCTGAAGTAATCTTCTGCCCATTCCACTAATTGTTTCCTGTCTTTTTGTAATAACGATCATCGTCCAACTAACGATATATGTAACCATTATCCTCGAGTGGCCTCCAGGACTTGATAAACGGTAATCTCTCATTACAAAAAAAGTATCCGTTCCTATTTCATAATATCTCATATCTTTACGCTTGACTTTTATACCGTGGAATGCTCTTTGTCAATTGTATTAACCATTTGTTTAATTGTATTAACCATTGTATTAACCATTGTTTAATTGTACTAACCATTGTATTAACCATTTGTTTAATTGTATTAACCATTGTTTAATTGTATTAACCATTGTTTAATTGTATTAACCATTTGTTTTGTCTTTTTTGTTTTCTTTCAGGTAAGATATTTTTACAGATCTTTCGGGCCTCATTTCCAATCCCGTGAGTACTGCGAACTTGCAAACAAATGGATGTAACCTTCGAAAACAGGTAGGACTATTCATCCTCTGTTTAGATTATTTGACTTTTGTGTGTATGTGCATGTTGTTATCATACCAGCGGTTACGTTTCTTCCAAAGAGGGTGCAAGTTATGATATTCTATCCTGAGGATTCAATAAAATTCGAAAGACAAACGATAAGTTCGAAAGGGAAATAACGAAACCAACGCAAAGATTGTGCAAATATATATCAATTATTCACATGCATATAGCATAACAAGAGAAGAAAACAAATGTTGGGAAATAATAACTGTATTTGGATTATAAGTTGGGATGATTTTCTATATTTCTAACAAAGTGCAGCTAAACAGAATATAAGAAAATAAAACAAAATATGTACTTATCTTTAACTGCTATTCAATGAATTTAGACAGTCTTGTACACTTTTAAGACGAAAAGATTGTTCATATGTTCAAAAGTTCCAACGGACGATGTCCGATTACAATTTGGCGCAATTTCTACTGAAGATATAAAAGTTCAGGAATATATTATTTTCATCATTCCTAAGTTCTGAATTTAAGGTTGTAGACGTTATAATAGGTAGAATATCATTGGTACATTTGCAGTAAAAAGAAGTCCAAAGGTGTTATATTCGTCGTCGAAATGGGATATCTTTAATATCCAAGATTGCTAACTGGGTGGGTATTTATTTTGGCAAACGTTGTCAAGCTTGTAACTTGAAAAAAAACGTAATGGCAGTAACCCAGATGTTCCCAGAGGTTGTGGATTTTGTATTCAAAATATATACTGATTTATACTGTTGAGAAAGAAAGATAATTCTTCATGAATACGACAGTTTGATCTGTGTGCAGATGTTAAAAAGTTCTGTTTTTCTCGAAAAAGAATGTATTTCGCAACGATTACATGTTTTTTCGCTGCACGCCAGAAATTAAGGTTGGAATTCCCGTTCAAACAGAAGTAAGTAGGTTTGCCCATGCGCAGACTTGTTTTTCCTTATTTCCGACATGACTATTACTTTCCATTAACACGTGGACGATTTTTGCCTGTGAAAAGATGTGTATGATTTGTGTGTGATTTTATTAGATATTGATATGATTCTTTTCCTTTCACCAAGTCATCGTGTCAACCGTATAACGCGTGAGCAATTTAAAGTCATGCAACGCAGACAGTAGAAATATGAGATTAACTGACTTAATCCTGATTCGACAACGTTTGAAATTTATATATATGAAAGTTTAACGGTATGTCGAAAGTATTTTCAATTTAGTCACGTGACTTTTATGGGTGGTAATTTTCGACATTCCACGACTGACTTATTGGCCTGAGAATATCTAACTTAATAAAGCTGCAACTGAAACATGTTCTGAATATATATATATATATATATATATATATATATATATATATATATATTATATATATGTATATATATATATGTGTATACATATTTTTATGTAAATACATAGATCTGTATATATATATATGTATGTGTGCATATAGGTGTGTATGTATATATATATATATGTATGTATGTGCATATGTATGCATATGTGTATATATATATGTATATGTAAAGGTATATGTGTATATATATATATGTATATGTAAATGTATATGTGTATATATATGTGTATATATATATATGTATATGTAAATATATGTGCGTATATATATGTGTATATATGTATGTATATATATATATGTTTATATAGATGTATATGTATATATGTATATGTTGATATAGATGTATATGTATATATGTATGTATTTATATATATGTTTATATAGATGTATATGCATATATGTATATGTATATATATACATGTGTATATGAATGTGTATGTATCTATATATGTATATATATGTATGTATATATGTATAAATTTATATGTATGTATATATATTTATATACATGGTGTCCATAAAGTCCGTGTGCACTTCAAAAAATGTATAACTTTATTTGTATTTGCAATAGAAATAATCTGTAAAAAGGATTAAAAGGAAGTAAATCTATATTTCTTAAGATTTTATTGAAATCTTATTTAAGTTTTCTACATGTATAGCAATACAGAGAATTATACGATTTTGCAGTTCACGCTAAACATTTGCCAACTGATTTACAGTAATGCCTGAAATCACATTAGTTATTTCATATTTAAAATCTACTAATTTCTGGTTGCATACACAATTATTTCCACGTGTCTTTATAAAAACATCCAACCATAAAACAAAGTTTACTTTTTCCTCATTTGAAGCCATGGATCAATTTGATTTATTTGTCATATATATATATATATATATATATATATATATATATATATATATATATATATATATATATATATATAATAATGTATGTGAGAGTATTTGACATTGTTGATAATGTTTTTTTTAGTTTCTATTATCTTTTCTGGTGTTGAATGGCGTTTACTCTGACTCTGTTCTGACGAAAGGCGCGTTTTAAAAATATTTTCTGCTATTTCTTTTCGTTTTTGTCGCTGAAAAATAAACACGTCTTGAAACAGCTGTAAACTTGAATACCAGTACATGGACTCTTTATATTTAAATATGATTTATAAATGATTCAAATCTTTAAAAAATATATGTATATATTAAACTCTATATGGCGAAATAGAAATTGAGCTTTTAATGTTTTTGCAAACTGATTATGAATCTATTTGAATAAATTTAAAAGGGTTTTCTAATTGATTTAAAATAACACACACACACATATATATATATATATATATATATATATATATATATATATATATATATATATATATATATATATATATGGGTGTGTGTGTGTGTGTGTTTGTCTTTGTGGAATAAAAATCTTTATTCATAGAAACATTTTTGGCTACACATTTGCTGACATGTTTCATTTCTAGAACTTTCCCGGCTCACCGTTTAATACAATAGAAAACATTTTTGAATCATTAAGAAGTTCCGCAAATGTGTAATCAAAAATATTTGTATTATAAAAAGTTCCATATATACAACTTTATTAATCATTGAGTACTTTTATGTAAACACAGTAAGGATTATACCCTGTGGACATAAACTTACCTGGATTATATATATATATATATATATATATATATATATATATATATATAGTGTGTGTGCGTGTGTGTGTGTGAAAAAAGACAAACAAAAAACAGGTTACAATGCAGGAGAAAGACAAAAACGAGAGATTTGACCGGTTTCGTTCGTATTAACGAACGTCTTCAGAATAAGTGAAGATTTGTAAACAAATTATACCCTAAGCAGGCACCTGGCAAAAATCGCACCAAAACAATGCAGTACACTACACTACTGCGACCCTGATTAAGTATTTTAAAAATGTTGAGACAACAGCTAGTTCCATAGATCACTTCAAATGCATCTCCTTCAAACTCAACTCTGTCCAAAAGTATATGATGATATGAAATGCATGTAAGAAAGATCCTTAGTTTTTGGGCAAAGTTGAGTCTGAAGGAGATGCATTTGAAATGATCTAATTGGCTATGGAACTAGCTGTTGTCTCAACATTTTTTTAATAGTAGTAGTGTAGTGTACTGCATTGTTTTGGTGCGATTTTTGCCAGGTGCCTGCTTAGGGTATAATTTGTTTACAAATCTTCACTTATTCTGAAGACGTTCGTTAATACGAACGAAACCGGTCAAATCTCTCGTTTTTGTCTTTCTCCTGCATTGTAACCTGTTTTTTGTTTGTCTTATATATATATATATATATATATATATATATATATATATATATATATATATATATATATACCTGTTTGTTGCAATAATTTGCTTCACTAATAATCTGTCCATTAGTATTGTATTACTTTATTTCCCATGTGTGAACTCCATTAAAAATGGCCATTTGCCAAACGAAAATTAGCAAAGTAAACATCCTGTGTGACACGAGACATGTCACAATGCCAGCACATTCAATATTAAATGTCACGTCACAATGGACAGGAGAAAATTGCATGCTTCCCTTCATGCTAACCATTGCCATCCACTTTTATAAAATGGCGTGT
>OY744518.1:181214386-181246886 GCA_963556195.1 Sepiola atlantica
ATATAAGTGCGTGTATGATATATGTATACTTGAAAAATGTTTTATGTCAATAAGGTTTACCTTATTAACGTAATTTTTTATGCGCGAGCTACTGTGTGTGTGTGTGTATAAAAAATATATAAGTATGTATATGAAGGTTTTTCGTTTTTACGAACTATTTATTTTTGTCCTCTTTACGCATCATTTTTCTCTTGTATATTTATTGATTCTGTCGTTAGAGAATTCGTTTTTTTTTACCCAATATTTTAGATTTTAGAGTGAAGGATCACTTTGCTATATAAATTGAACGCAAAATGGGTATCCATTCCCTTGCTATCACCAATATAGTGCTGAATACGTAAGTAGCGCAGCAAGCAAATAGTTCCGGCTAAGAAACATAATAAAACTATATTTGTATACTCTATATCTGTGTAGATATATATATATATATATATATATATATATATATATATATATATATATATATATATATAATCTCACAACAGCTGTTCTATGCCTTTGCAATGATCAATAAAGAATGGTACCTCAAATATGATTTATTACCATATATATATATATATATATATATATATATATATATATATATATATATATATATATATATGATAAAAATGGAACTAATATTCCAACGTAATAGAAAATGAAAAAATAAATAGTATTTATGTATTCATCAACGTTTCGTCTTTATTTCAAGACTTCCTCAGTATGATTGGTCTGAAGAAAATGACACACAAAGTACAAAATATTGTTTCAAATATTCTGTATTTTGTGTGTTATTTTCTTCAGACCAATCATACTGAGGAAGTCTTGAAATAAAGACGAAACGTTGATGAATACATAAATAATATTTAGTTTTGTTTTTCTCAGTTTCCATATATATATATTATACTATATTATATTCAATATTTGACAAATAGTAATACCTTAGGCGATTTAAATTAGTTTTTTTATAAGCTGATCACATGTGCAGTTTCAGAAAGTAATTTTGTCGCACTCCACTAAATGTAACCGCAAATAAAAGACTATTGACTGAAGTTGTATGGCTATTTATGGCTCTGAGCGAAACATGTCTGAAAATGTGTAGCCAAAATAATGTTTGTATAATTGAAAAGAGTGTTATACATGATAATAAAAACTCTATGGATTATTTGGCTATGTTATATAAACGCACTAAGTATTCTCTGGATATTTTGCTTATAAACTTACCTGGATTACTATATATATATATATATATATATATATATATATATATATATATATACTGATACACTGATGCCTGTGTGTATTGGTTTTTTCGGCTTTTTCAGAGATTTTGATTTGCACACTTAGACAGAGCTTTAATATTTCAAATAATTATGTGTTTTTTTCTTCCTTTTCTTAAATGCTATAACCATGGTTTAATGCTGTCGCGATTTTTAGGTGGCGTAATGTACGAATTAGCGACCACATTCACGTTTGGTCATTATTATTCAAGGGTCATCTCCGGATATTCATTCCGCAGTTGAGCAGAAGGCAAGAAGTAAGCTGCTATTTATGAATTGATGTCTAATACCGATTGTTAAAATTTCACAGAAATCGGAGTTATCTGAATTTTCGTGAAGGGCTTCCACTCGTATTTAATTTTTTGGGCATAAATGTAAATTAAACCAAATGTATTACGACCTTTCACGCCTAGCAAGTGTTCCCAAAATTCTAAAATTCATAATGATCGATCAATTAGTTTAGGAATGAATCATGTACATACAAATGTATAAACATACACACACACTCACATATATATATATAATATATATATATATATATATATATATGAAATAAAATAAAATCGACTAAGAAGAACAATGGCCGACAAGAGAGAAAGATCGTTTGAGAAGAAATAAAACGGCGCATGCGTGCGACACTAGTTGTATCGAACCGAACGCGCAGATTTTGGCGGTAACGAAAGAGAGATGGAATTGAGGTGAAGAAAGGATGAAAATAAAGCGAAAAGCAAAAAAGAGTTGAGGCTGAGGAAGATGGAGTGTAGGGCAATTACAACCGACTGCAATGTGGAGAAAGAAAGTAGAGGGGGATGCAGAGAAAAACCAAACAAGCAGCCAGAGCAGTGTTTGTCGGAATTGCCAACTGTAGCTGAAGCTGCAACGGTAGTGAGATGGGAATGATAGCCTGTTGCTAGCTGTACTCACTAGATGTCGCCACTCGTGTGCTAGTCTTTATGGTTGCTGCCATATAACCAACTTTAGCTATTTTGAACAATGGTTCAGACTGACTGCTTTATTATGAAGTGTGTCACTACGTACTATGACACAGATAAATGGGTAGATTATATCATTTCTAGGGCGCCATACATAAATAGATGTACATTAACAAATATTGATAGATATAGATGAAGAGAGGAAAAGACATATGAATGTACTGAAATATATATATATATATATGTATATATGTATATATATATGTATATATATATATATATATGTATATGTATATATATATATATATATATATATATATATATATATATATATATATATATATATATATAATTATTACATTATCACTATTATTATATAGTGAACTTAGTCTGACGATCCCTGCGAGAATGAAACGCGGACGTGTCTGTGTAGCTTAATTGGCATAAATATATTTTCATACATCACTATATATATATGTGTGTGTGTGTGTGTGCGTGTGTGTGTGTGTGTGAAAAAAGACAAACGGAAAACAGGTTAGAATGCAGGTGAAAAACTAAAACAAATTCTAACCTGTTTTCCGTTTGTTTTTTTCACACATTTTGTCTACCACGGCATTTCATTTTCATGACCTATCGTGTACCTTACCCCATATATATATATATATATATATATATATATATATATATATATATATATATATATATATATATATATATATATATAATTTTGAATTTTGAAAAAAAATTTCAAGAGACTTCTGTATTTGATGTTATAAAGCGCACTGACGAATAGACGTTTTTGGTATAATCGAAAAAATGATGAAAAATAAAATATTTCCAAAAAGTCTTGGAAACGATCGTACACCTAATAATAGTAAGTTTTGAGTTCTTGGAGCAATGTTCAAATTTTTTTTATCTCAATTAACTTATTATATATATGCAACGTACATTTATGTAGAACACTCTCTGACTGCTGCTTATAAAAATGTCCGCTTACTGACATAAATAAGTTTATTTCGCATCATTTCATATGACTATTCACGTCGGCCTCATCGGTTAAACAACTCTTGTTCCGGGTTTCGAATCGTGGGACCGGTTTGAATGGTTATATTTACACTGATGATTCCGCAAGGATAGAAGGTATTCGTATGTAGATAATAATTAAATATTTATTATCAAATAATTGTTTTATAGTGTTATTTGTAATGAAAATATTATGCTCCTATACACGTAATTAAGCACTCTGGTCATTTTTTCTCTCATATTTAGCTACCCATATATCTGTGTGTGTGTGTGTGTGTGTGTGTGTGTGTGTGTGTGTGTGTGTGTGTGTTGATAGTTAGACGGACATACGTTGATGGTGATATATTCATATAAACCGACGTACAAATGAAAACAGGCAGAGGATCTCTAGTAGATAGACAGACAGACAATTTGCTAAGAGGCAAAAAGAAGAAAGGGCAGAAATACAGATAATAAAGTAGTAAAGTGTTTGAAGAGAATAACAATTGTGTAGAATACAATATCTATTAAATCACCAATTGTTCAAAACATAGGAATTATAAAAAAAAATGTTATTATTTGTTCCTTAAACCATGTCTTTTCAAAGATAATATATTATCGTCAGAAGATTTTCCACCCCTTATATTCAATTAGCGCCCACCACGCACCTAACACATCGGACTTTACTTTCCAAATAGCGTCAACAAGACTGGACGGCAATTTGCTTAAATCCACGAGGTAACAACCCTTTGCAATTAATACCAACAAAATAAAACAAAGGAAGTACTCTTCGTAAAGGGTGTTTTAACACCGAAAGTCTCAGAGATATGTATTTAAAAAATGATTATATTCATTATTAAATATATATGAAAAAAAAATTCTCCAAATATATATATATATATATATATATATATATATATATATATATATATATATATATATATATATATATTGTTTTTTTTTATTAGAAATACAATATTTTTAAAGTTGTTTTCACTATTACAGTGGAGGGGGCTACAATTTCGAAGACTTTACATTTGTATTTGTTATAGTCTTCCATTTTTGTTTTAATTTAACTTCAATAAGTAAGTTCTCTAAAATCAATGTTCCTCTTTCCGGGCCTTACACTTGATTTCTATATGAGATAGATAGATATCCGAGTGTTCAATCAAGATGTTCCTCTGTCTCTGAAACGTTGAGCGAGTAAAGCGGTGAAGAACACTCATTTTTCATCTCCCCAATTGGCCACTTAATTATAGTATAGTTTATATTTATTGCGGAGTATCCAGCTAAGTGTTGTTACTTGAGATAACATTACCATTTCTCGTATGAGCCACTGTATAGCTGTATCGAGGGGATCTTATTTGGGCTTTGAATACTATGTTATTTTTAATATTTGGTCAGGGTTTACTTGTAAGGTATCCTCATGCCATGTTATCCTGACAAACTCTTGTACAGACAGACCGAAGACACTCGACGATGGTGTCTCGTGTATAATTCAAATTCTCCATCTAGTGGGTAATTCAAACTCTCCAAATTGTAGCCTCCTATGTGATAGTGAAAACTACTTTTTAAAATATTGTATTTCTAACAAAAGCAAATGTATAGTGTTTTAAATTTAGCTCCTTCTGTGATAGTGAAAACAACTGTAATATTAATATATATATTATATAATTATTAATGACAATATATGTATTAGCATATACTATCAGTGTCCTTTTACAACACTCTTTCAACGTTTCAGAGGTACAGGAGAATCTTGTGTTCACAGAAATGTTATGTTTTGGGGAAATGTGAAAAAATAAGAATACAAATAATAAAATAAAAACATGGTTATTGGAATATAATATGAACTTTTATATATATATATATATATATAAATATATATATATATATATATATATATATATATATATATATATATATATATATATATATGCACATGTGCGTGTGTGCGCCCACGTGCATAGAATGTATGGGCGGGTGTATATGTGTGTGTGCGCATGCATACATACAAAAATGGATGTGAATACACATATACTTCTATATGTCCGCCTGTCTTTCTATCAACCTTTCTCTACCTATCTAACTATGCGCCTATGTATATGTGTGTACACGTATGTGTATGTGCGTGTGTGTGTGTGGATGTGTGTGGATGTCGCTTACCTTTGTACAAGATTCAGAACTAACCGCACGCACACACACACACACACACACACACACACGAGCACAACAACCAATGCGGTGCCAGGGCCCTAAAAATAATAAATTTCAAAAGAAGACTCAAAACACTCAAGAAATGAAGATGACCGATAAAATAAAGGTCAAAATCACACGTACTTAATAAACACACACGACTTTGACAAAAAGAAGCAAAAAATAATTAAAAAATAAAAATTAAAATATAAAAATATCAAAACACATACACACACACCTGCAAACCCACGCATGCACAGAAATGCCAAACAATAACACATTTCCTCAAATAAAACAACACTCTTTCAAATCGAAAGACATTCCTTCGAATGGATTTACATATCTGATGAGAGCGGACCACCGCTTGAGACGCGTTATATAAAATTATAAAATGATAAAATAACAAAATGATAAATAAATTTTGAAAAAAACTTTTTGCAAATGATGTTGGTAGCCTTACTCCTTTATATATATATATATATATATATATATATATATATATATATATATATATATATATATATATATATATATATATATATATATATATATATATACATCCTTGGTTTAGTTTGGTAGAAAGAAGTCAACAAGAGCATAATATTTATTGATTTATTGTGTTACAGAAGATCTGATCAAATCCACATGATACTATCGGTTTCGATCCGTTTGCTTTGTTCCCTAACCCCTAGCAAGAGTATCTACCTAGTTATTTTTATATTTAATTATTTCTAAATAAAACCCACAAATTTATTTACCTAAAAAGAGAAAAGGCTAAAGGAATAAATTTTAAAACAAAATTATTTAACGGCGTACAATTCTTCCAGATTGACACGTGACTTCCCCAACTTTCGAACATGGCTGATGAGAGCTTACGGTTTCTTTAGGTTACATTATACTTCGCTACATTATATTTCGAAAACGATGGTAATCATGTTGATTTGATCTGATCTTCTGTAACAAAATTATTAAATAAATATATAAATATATAGGTTCGGGCTTAGTGAAGTCGATCCTGCGCACCCAGTAGTGGCTACTACTTTTTCTCATCAACCCATCATGTCAAGCCAATATTTTCACGTACTTGCATGACATTTTTCTTAAAATTATCATCCTGAGGAAGTCTTACAACAAAGGCGAAACGTTGATGAATATATTAAAAAAAAAACATCCTTTTTGGTTTTTCCTTTTCATTTTCCATTACATCGGATTACCTTCATCTTTTAAATAAACTAGCAAAACCATGAAAGATCACAGCAAGCAAATATAAAAGCCGTGGGGCTCAAAAGAAGTGTGTGGGTCTTATGATCGGCATGCGCTCCTTTAATAGCCAAAATGGGAGACCTGGTCTGTATCCTGCGAATGTTGGCTCTTTTTATTTCAGGTAAGATAATACAACAGACAAAATACAGGTAAATAAATATGATCAGCACAAACCAGAAATTAGATTAGACAAGTAATGACGTGCTATTACAAAAGCAAGTCACACACAAAAAGATTCCTTTATACTTATAGAAGATCATCCCGAGGTAATGATATCGATGTTCTACAACCCCTGTATATATATATATATATATATATATATATATATATATATATATATATATATATATATATATATATATATATATATTAAAAAAAATGTATATATATATATATATATATATATATGTATATATATATATATATATATATATATATATATATATATATATATATATATATATATATTAATCTTACACACATACGGTGGTTTTTGGTAGCCTATATCAGGTTTGTGACATATACTAATCATCATCAGCATTAATTTCCAGTATAGGGAGATCAAATGGCGAAGAGGAGATAAAAACGGAATAAAAGAAAGACAGCATTGTTGTCAATAAGCCATAATCAATAGAACAGTTAACTTTTGGAACCTAATTTAAATATATTTTTAATAAATCAAAAGTAATATACATATATATATATATATATATATATATATATATATATATATATATATCACAAAGGTTTTTGCAGTAGCTCAATAGTGTACAATAAGAGTTCATAATATAATATAATAATAATTATTCAACAAATGTATAATATTATAATATATAAATATATAATATATAAATAATATATGATATATAATATAATATATAATATATAGTATATAAATATATAATAATATAAAATAATAATATATAATAATATATAGTATATAAATATGTAATATTCAGAAAATATATCCTATATAATGCAGATGATATATATGATATAATATAATAATTATCATTCAGAAAATATTCCAGATTTCATCCAACAACGCTTTATAATCAGACAATTGTTTCTGCCCATTCTGAAATCTGAAATATTTTCTGAATAAGTATTATTATATTATATTATGAGCTCTGGTCGTATTGTATACTATTGAGCTACTATAAAAAAAACTTTTGTGATATATAAATATATATATATGTATATATATATATATATATATATATATATATATATATATATATATATATATATATATACCCCAATATGTCAGTTGTGTACGAATAAACTGAAATGCATTATGGTAGAATTAAATTTCGTAATGAAAGTAATGTTGAGGATAGGGGAATTATTACTTATAGCAATTGGAAAAACGCCCGTCCTCTATACTATGAAAAAAATTAACGACTTTTTTCTGTTATTTTTTCACACGTTTAATAATTGTGTTAAATGTAGATTGTCAAGATGTTATGTATAATGTTTTTAGAATTTTTAATGGTTAATGCTGTGGTTACCGTATAGTATTTTCCTGATATTTACTCAAATATGCATATTTCGAAAAGTGGAGCAACCATTTTTGTTATTATTTGCAAATAGCGCTAGAATCAGATAAATGTAAAGTAAGTCTTCTCGGGGAGTGCAATAGTGAAACTAATGCAATTCGTCATCCTCTTTATTCTCGGAGATACATTCTTCCGATTTCAAATAACTAATATTAGTATTCTCTATTGTTTTTGCATGGCATATATAGTATTTACCTATAAACTCAGACATACACAGATACATTATGTGTGTGTGTGTGCGCGCGGGTGTGTGTTAACCAAGGGAAAAGAAAAACAAAGAAATTGGATTTACATTGCTTCTAAAATTGTCCAAATCACTCAGAACGAAATTGTAAGTTACACATTTAATAATAATGTTTTTTTCGACCATTTATAGATTATGACTATATATATATATATATATATATATATATATATATATATATATATATATATATATATATATATATATAATATATATATATATATATATATATATATATAATATATATATATATATATATATATATATATATATATATAATATATATATATATATATATATAATATATATATATATATATATATAATATATATATATATATATATATATATATATATATATATATATATATATATATATATATAGTATTAATCTGTATTTCTGAGAAATAAAAACTGCTCAATTATATTTGTAAGAGCAGAAAATATTTATTCCATACATATTATACTATACAGTTATATTTGGTTTGGCCATTGATACATGTGGTTTCGTGCTTTATGAAAATCTTTCCCGTCAAGCTTAATAATATTATATGTGGTCCGTCTGTCAGTCACTGATAAACCATATATAATTTATATCATACACACACACAAAGAATATATATAAAATCAGTCGGATTCTCAAAGTTAGACTGCTACAGAATTACATCTTCCAAATCGATTTTTGATTCTGCCTAGCCAAAAATTACGGAAGTTTTCCATCTCTATTATTTACATATAAGATACATTCTATTCGATTTTATCGATTACATATTCTATGCAAACCGATAATTCTTTCAGCAATAGACACTGTTAATTTTCATTGGGTAATTAACACTGCCTATTATTCAATAACCTCTCACAGTTTGTTACAAATACGAAAATGCTAATGGTTGCGAAAATATATTCACTAGGTACGTACTGATTCACATATTTCGATTTGTTTTAATGAATAGTCCGCTATACGGTTATAATTAATAAAAGTATATGAATTACTACTATCTTTTCTTTTATTTCAAATAAATTTCAAATAAACATGTATCTATTAAGATAACAAAGTAAAAACATGTCTTACGAAATGGCTGCATGATATGAGTTAAACAAAAAATAAAAAATATACTATAAATTCGTATTGCTAAATATATTTATTTCTTTTGAAAGTCATTTAGTTTAATATTCATTATTTTTTTAAGGACTTGCCGTCATTTTTCAGAATTTTAATAATTTTAGAAAAAAAAGGCATTCTAACGACAAGTGTGTGCGCGCGCTTCGATATGTGTGTGTGTGTGTGTGTGTGCGTGCTGTGTGTGTGAGTAGATTAAGAGTTGCTAGATAAAACAAAATAATCATGAGACGCAATCTGTAAGTTAATTATTTTTTTTATTTCTGTTTTTGCCACTGATTTAACTGAGAGAGAGGGTGGAGAAAAATAAAAATGGCCGACATTGAGTTAACGTTAAAAAATAAACATTTTCAAAAAATACATTTTATTTGTATTTCCGGTTTCCGGACAATAATAAACTTTTAAGACCAAAATATAATTTCAGCAAAATGTTCATAAAAAAACTTCTTTTTGGGGTCGGAAAATTTTACTTTAACACTTTGAATCGTGTTGTCTTACAGAAAATTATAAATCTATAATAGAAACAAGAAGATTACATCACAAAACGACTTCAGCTACTACTTTTAATATTAAAACTTCTATCTCCCCCTTTCTCTCTCTCTCTCGCTCTCTCTCTCTCTCTATCTATCTATCTTTCTCTCTTTCCCTCGCCCCCATTTTCTGTCCCTCTCGCCAACTCTCTCTTTCTCTTCCGTCCAGCCCATTTCTCTATTCTGTTTTAATGTGTTAAAAAAAAAATGTAATTCATTTACTGGAGCTATCTCTTTTAAATGTAAGACTGTAATCTTACATTTATTGCATCTGGACAACGCCGAGTAGAACAAAACACAATTAAATTTTTGATGTCGGGTAATACCGCTTTCACAATTATATAAAGAGAAGTGATGTTGATAATAAAAATAGTCTAAAAAGATTTAAATGTAATACTGTAGTTTACATGTATTGCTCCCGGACAACTCCAAGTAGAACAAAAGATTATGTTACTCTCCCCCGAAATCACTGGTATTTACCTTTAGAAACCGATACCTCAGTTTTCTAACATTGCGTCATTGAATAAAAAAAATGTTTGTTTATATATAACATCGATAAGCTATGTGATATTTCTCTGGAAATAATAGTATTCTATTCACAAGGGCAGTTGCTTGTTGCTTTTGGTCCCCACCTGTGAAGGTTATTAGCTCTCTATTATTGCTCATGCTCAGCTCAGAGTTACACAGTGCTTCCTTGCGAGATCCGTTCTGTGTGAGATGTTCTCTATATTCAATATAGTTTCGTTCAAGTAGTCATTCTATGCGATAGTTCTGTGACCGTTCAGGATCAAGGCCTTCTTTGATCATGAAACTGCTTCTTGATTTCAATCTGCCTCTTGGTTGTCCCTGGTCAGATAGGAGGTGTCTTCTATCGGTTTCCTGTTTGTGTTTTGGGATTCTCACATGTGCATCCCGAGCACTTCTCTGTCTGTCTGTCTGTCTGTCCACCATGGAGAATTTTTGTGAACGAAAGAAAGAGGGGGGGCTCGAGTAATTACTATTTAATTAATTAATCTTTTCAAGTCAGCGTTCATAATATGTGTATACCTTAAGAATTAGGAAACTATTAATCAATTAAGTTACATTATATAACATTAAATCACATTAGATGACATATAATAAACAAAGAAGAACGAAATTTCAAGACGAGACTGCGATTAGAACGGAAAACGTGTCAAGAATCTTACTTAAACTAATACTTTTTCAACTTCCTTATATACTGTTACAAAAAGTCGTTCAGACACTAGACGGGTTGTGCCATTTACATAATTCATTCCTTTTAACCTTCAATTAAATTCATATTTACAAATATACACTTATAACTGTTATTATCAAAATTACATATGTATTTACAATATGTCATGCAAGTCAATCTGTACACCGCTGGTAGTAGGGGTTGGCCTTAGTGACTCTGTGATTCTGCTGCCACTGTTAATCCTGGCGGTTTCTTGAAATCAAATAGAGAGCAATTGCTCCACTACATCCACTACTGAAACGAAAACATTACATCCCGGCTACAACCGATATTTACGTTTTTGAAACCGATACCTCAATTTTTCGACTATGTGCCATTGCGTAAAACAAGACAGAATTTTGGATAACATCGATTATCCATGTGATATTTGTCTGGAAATAATATTCTATTCATTGTTAATAGATAGAAATTTGAAATTCACGCCCATTTAATTATTACATTATTGTTATTTAATTAATGACTACTATGTTTCCTTCTTCGTGTTTATTCATTTTGAAGTGGTTAAATATTTCTTTGTATAAAACAAAGTACAAATTCACATTTTATCTCTTATATATACGGGGTTGGGACCCTAATCACCTTCAAAGTAGGTACATTGTGCTTGCACACACTAAGCCCACCGATCCATCCACTGCCGGAAACACCTCTAGGTGTCTTCTTTTGGAATGGTGTTCATCTCTGCCGTCTCGTTAAATTCAGCAGGTGTTTGGAGAAAATGCGATGTGTAACGCAAATTATGGAGTGATTCAACCGATTCAAAAATGGCCACACAACAGCGGAGAGTGACTAACGTTCTGGCAGGCCCCAAACTTCTCGAAGAGCAGATGTTGTTGAGAAGGTGCGAAAAAAGAGATAATGTGGAACGCGACGGCGAAGATGAACACCGTTCCAAAATAAGACTTCCACCGGCGTTTCTGGAAGTGGATGGATCGGTGGGCTAAGTGTGTGCAAGCACAAGGGGTCTACTTTGAAGAGGTTAGAGTCCCAACCCCGTCACGTATTTGAAATATTTTTTCTGGCATAAGGTCGGATACGTTTTAGACAGGCCTCGGATATATATACATATATAAATATATATATATATATATATATATATATATATATATATATATATATATAGAGAGAGAGAGAGAGAGAGAGAGAGAGAGAGAGAGAGATAGAAGAAAAAAGAGTGATAAATATGAGACGATTGTCCAGATTTATTTCAAATTTCAATTGTTCAATGCAAGAATAATAAACACTAGTTTATTACTGAATACACCTTGCATTGAACAATTGAAATTTGAAATAAATCTGGACAATCGTCTCATATTTATCACTCTTTTTTCTTCTATCTCTACTATTGCTCTATCTCGTATATTGAGCTAATCCTTTTCACAATAGGTTACATCTACTAAAAGTTTTCACTTTGGTTTATTTTGATCCTATATATATATATATATATATATATATATATATATATATATATGTATATATATATATATATTTGTTGATATTTTTTCTAAGTTTTAAATTTTAATTAGTTATATACTTACATATCTATTTCGAAAAATCTATAATTAAACATGATCAACATTATAAAGAGAAAATGCACACTAAATAAATTACACATTTCAAAAAGGCCTCCAGTCGTAACACAACGACGGAAGACGTTTTTACATAAATAAGATAAATTGATTATAAACATTTTTACATTCTTGTATTCCATAAACTGTTCACCTCTTAAAACAAAAAGAAAAATAGACATTCCATACAATTCAACTCTTTATAAGACAAGTTGTAAAACCAACCGGAAATATTTTTAAAGAGTAAAACTCACCAGAGGACACCGTTAGCCATTAGACTTTCGATTAAGGAACTTCCATGTTCGAATATTTGTAGGGGGTGTTTTAGTTGTGGTAGCTAAACGAGTTCTTGCTGTGTATGGTTTACAAGGAGAAACTAGAGATTAGAGCTCAGTCGAACAGGTTCCATGTAAATAACGAGAGAGTAGAGAGAGACTAGGATGAGCAGATAAACGAGCGCAGTAATGTATTGTAATTAAATAATTAATACATATATATATATATATATATATATATATATATATATATATATATATATATATATATATATATATATATAAAGTCAGGTTCATTTAATATTCCAATAACCATTTCTGTGAGATGTATTTTTACGGTCCGTTTCTTTTACCGTAAACCAAACAACATTTTTATGTCAATATTGTCTCTGCAATATATATATATATATATATATATATATATATATATATATATATATATATTATATATATATATATTATATATATATATATATATTATATATATATATATATATTATATATATATATATATTATATATATATATATATATATATATACCATAAAATATATATATCTTTCTTGTGGTCTCTTTGTCTTACCGGATTCCAGGACAAGAATCATATATATATATATATATATATATATATATAATAAAATATACCGAGAGTATAAAGAAAACCAAACCCAAGAACAGGGGTCGCAGAATTATGTGGTTTAACCCTCCATTTTGTTAACTAGCGAGCATTAATGTCGAGAGGACATTCATAGACCTGATAGATAAACACTTCAATACTAAGAATCCCTTAAGCAAAATATTCAATAGAAAAACAGTTAAAATAAGTTATTCTTGTTCTAAGAATATGGACAGCATAATCAACACACACAATTTTAAATAATACTGGACACATCGATTAATGAGATTAAATCGAGCGAGAAAAAATGCAATTGCGAGATTGAAAGTAACTGTCCACTTAAGGGTAATTGTAATGTCGAGAGTGTTGTGTATAAGGCCACCATTTACCCAGAGGAGAACATTAGTAACAAGAAAATTTATAGAGGAATATCCACGGGAAAATGGAAACACCGTTTCTACGTTCATAGATATTCATTTTCGAACCCGGATGTGAACAGTAAAACTGAATTGGCCAAACATTAGTGGTTCTTGAAGAACAAAAGTTTAACACCAATCGTTTCTTGGTTCATTATGTGTAATTCACATACTCCCAGAGAATTTAGACACAGATGTAATTTGTGCCTAGAAGAGAAAATTAGGATCCTAAAATACGAAGATAGTAATATTTTCAACAGGAGAGATGAATTGATGGCCAAATGTAGACACAGATTTAAAATTACCAGCCCGTTACGAAAATGGGCTATTTCACTAGTGCTATCCTAAAAATCATTGAATTAGTTTTTAAATATATTCTATAATTTTAGATTCTGTGAAATAAAAAATACCATTTTGTAGAAATAGAATTAGTATGAGCTAAGGTTATAAAGGTAACAGGGTTCTTGATTTCTGAATCGTCCGGGTTGTATCTAGCATCTTCGACATCATACGTACACAAAAAACATACAAATTATTACGGTTTTTTTTAAGATTTTTTTTTTATAGTTAGGAACAAGGGAAGGGTGCTAAGTTGTTGTAGATGGACATTTCGCGGGAATCATCTCGTTCTACGCATTATAATCTCCGAACTGTAATATATTTCCGCAGTGTCATAATTACTTTTGTCAACTAAGTTTAAATCGAAATTTTAATCGTGAATATTTTAAATTTCCTTCCAACATTGAAAATATACTTTATTTTATTTGGGAACGGGAGGAGGGTGTTGAGTTGTAGATGGATATTTTGTGGGTTTCATCGCATTCTACGCATTATAACTTCTGAACTGCAACATATTCCGCAGTTTCATAATCAGTTTTGTGAATTAAGTTTTAATCGAAATTTTAGTCGTGTATGTTTTTAATTTCCTTGCAACATTCAAAATATCCTTCACTTAAAAAAGGGGGTAATCTCTTTTCCCAACTATTAGTAACAAAAGAAAAATGCTAAGTTGTGAATAAACTTTTTCTAATTTCGTTTCATTCTACGAATTATAATCTTCGCATTGTAACATATTCCACATTATTTTGGTCAACTAAATTTTAATCGTAATTTTTAGCGCGAATATTTTTAATGTCCTTTCAGCATTTAAAATAAATTTCGCATTGAAAAAGGTTAATTTCTTATTTTTATCACCCCCTTCTCTTTTCCTCCGTTCTTTTTTACGATTACCATTGCAGAAAACCACGACTAGACATTGTGGCTTTTTAATCTAACATTGGCTCTTACTTCCCCTTTCCCTTCTTTCTTACAAGCGACCAATTATTAACGGGATTTTCTTCTTCTTTTTCCTCAATTTTTCTAAAAGACGGTGTGTAACATTTTCTCATCATTCAGTTCCTAAATGTGGCTGTGCACGCGTCTGATGAGACCCATCGAGGTCGAAATAATTTATAATGCGGACAGCCCTAATGTGTGTTATGTTTATTTCTTTGAAATTTATTCCTGTTGTGTTAACAAATTCAGCTCTTTTACTCGGATTCCCATCGAAACCATTCAACTCTGCACACACACACACTATATATATATATATATATATATATATATATATATATATATATATATATATATATATATATATATATGCAAGCATCATTAAAGACCACGAAGTTCTCTTTCTCTCTCTCTCTCTCTCTCTCTCTCTCCTCACGATCTTTCTTGTCAATTTTTCGACGTGGCGAGCAGTTCTTCGGTTTTCGGATGTTAACCGGTGGAGTATGGCACCTAGCGTTGTGTCGTAGGCCATTCTTCTAGCGCTCGTGAAAAGAGAGAATTCCGTGGTCTTAAATGACGCTTGCATCAAAAATGACTTGCTGCCGAACTATATATATATATATATATATATATATATATATATATATATATATATATATATATATATATATATATATATATATAATGCATGTTCCTTCATAAGTTGAACACTGTTTAAGTCGGTTGACTATCGCGCCAGCAGGGTACCATAGGTTTAAACTCTCACCGATGTATGTAGTTGTTTATGGTGGCCTCAAGGGTTAAGACGTCAAAATCTGAGTTAAAAACATGACTATTGTTTCCGAGTTTTCGAATCCTGTGACCGGCTTGATAATTATCTGTACACTGACGATTCCGGAGGGATGAAACGTATACGTATGTAGATAAACACATATATATATATATATATATATATATATATATATATATATATATATATATATATATATATATATATATATATATAATGCATGTTCCTTCATAAGTTGAACACTGATCTTAGGCAAACTTAGAAACCAACATTTAGCATCAAGATCATATATATATATATATATATATATATGTATATATATATATATAT
Source organism: Sepiola atlantica (assembly GCA_963556195.1). Classification (NCBI taxonomy): domain Eukaryota; kingdom Metazoa; phylum Mollusca; class Cephalopoda; order Sepiida; family Sepiolidae; genus Sepiola; species Sepiola atlantica. The sequence goes on from OY744518.1 coordinate 181,231,012, forward strand.
ATATATATATATATATATATATATATATATATATATAACTAGTGTATAAATAAAAAATCAACAATCCTTATGTAAGAGAGTATTAATTGATTTCGACCAACATCAGCGACCTCTCCAGATCGCTCGATTTGTTATTACGTAGAATAAATGACTTCCAGAGAGATATTTGTAAAATAGTTAACTTAACTAAAATATTTTATTTCAAATACGCTGATGTTAGGGATACAACAATATTAAACATTTCAATTTTCCCCCTGTGTGTATGTTTTAATGTGTGTTCGTGTGTGTATATGCCGTATTTATTGACTCTTTGAAATATCACCAGGAATAACACGAACATAATTATTAATATCAGGCTATAATGAAAGTTATGTCCGTTTTAAAGCCTAATAAAAAATTTGAAATACAGAACATTTTCTTCGGTCTCTCTCTCTATCTATTTCTTACACATACACACACACACACACACACACATACATATATATATATATATATATACACACGCATATAGAAAAACACACGCATGTAGAAAAACACGTATTTTAACGTACATGTGCACGCATGCTACCACCCTCGGTTTCTCCACTACTACTCTCTCTCTCCCTTTCTTTCCCCCCCCCCTCTCTCTATCTCTCTCTTCCTCCTTCTTCTACTTCTTCTTCTTCCATATTCGCCTACCTTCTCCCACTTCCGTTATTTCTCATTGGCTCGCAGAAAACATTTGTACGAATTAATCCACACTCTTGTATTTTATTTTTAACATCAAATCTATGGACTGACCGCCACTCCTGACCCCGCGACCTCTCGCCTAGATATATTTAATCAAAACCCAAACAAATTAAAAATGGGGGAGGGGGATGCGATAATGGTGCGAGTCAATAAAGAATAAAAGGAATAAAAATAGAAAGAGAAAAGTAAAGTGAATCAAAGCGGGAAAAGATAGGTAATTAAAAAATCACTGCGTATACAGTAACTGTATATGCAAATAAAAATATTGCCTATACAGCGGCTAATATTTCCTAGGATGACCTAACGTTGATGAAATACTGATAAATTATTACTATTCAGAAAAAAAGTAGTTTGCTTTTTGTTGTTTTTAAGAATTTCAAATTTTACGAACGGTAAGGTCGAAAAGGGTGCCATTTTGCTGACTACTCGACAGGAAAAGATAACTAAGCATTCGACTAATCATGACTAGGATTCTACTACAATGTAGAAACTATGAGCGATGTTTGTTCATGGTTAGATTGGCGTTATCGTCGATGAATATTTATCTGATAAATTTCGGGAAATAACAACCACTGTATACGCAATATTATCTTTGCATATACAGTGATATAATAATATATATCTTTGCATATACAGTATAATAAATGATCATAAAATGCACTTAGTGTTGTAGCGTTAAAAGGCCGGAAGAAATAACACGAACATAAAGTAATTAACAAAAAAATGTATTAAAAGAAAGTACAGAAGTAATGGGTTGACAGAGTCTGTTTCCTCACTTCGCTTCTCTTTTCACTTCTCTTTACTTTTTTATCATAACGACTTTACTAATAGAGTCAGGAAGAGTCTATACAGTGACGGAACAAGGTAGATCACTATAACAGTTAGATTAACATTTTACTGCAGTTTCACGGTATCACCGATCATATTAACAGTACTTATACACGTGAGGTCGCGTTTTGTTAGTTTTATGTACTAGTGCTAAAGATTGGTTTTCTTGTTTGTTTTTAGACGGTAGGTTCTGCCTATCGCCCGTCATTTTCATTCGTTCGTCTATGATACAAGCGCAGATGTACTATCACAAGGACACCTCAAAGACACCCAGTGCTTGACCTTGTTTCCTGACAAAGGCAATGAACGCCGTCTCTCTTTCTATCTGAGCAACTTGGGGTCACTTGCTTGTCACTTAGTTTTACATGACTAGTTTGGGCCGCTTCTGTTCTGACAGGTTGAGTGTACAGGTTATCTGACTGCTGTTTCCGACTGGTAGTACAGGAGTCCTAGTTCTCAGGTAGCGCTAAGAGCGGCTACCGTATCAACAGTTATATAATATCAGGGCAACTGTAGTGCCATTTCGCGCATGGAAACGGGATCCTGCACTTATCTCCGGTGGGATTTCCTGAAGCCACAACTCCACAGATAAAGACTCGACAGATAGTCTACTTGTGTGAGCTTATTGAACACCCACTTTACCCAACCCACTATATCCAAAATCTACAAATGTCATTACAAAAAAGTACAAGTTCAAACCAGACGCCCACCTAAGAACGATACATTCGCTTCCTCCCTTGAGGCTTAGCCCTTGGAATTCCCTCCTTGCTCCCTATATCCCTGACTGTACCAACATGTAGAATTTTAAATGTAATGTGAACAAACATCTCGTTGCAGAACTCCCCGCTTATGATGCCCCTATGTATATGGTCCAATTCACATTCTTACGTCTCAGGGGTAATATGTCTTGTTTGGGATGATTAAAGTAATATATATATATATATATATATATATATATATATATATATATATATATATAAGCAAACTACCTGCCATCTGGCTGCTACTAATATACCTTTAATTATACTTTTTAAACGTATAACCTACATTACATATCTGTAATATCAATTTAATGTAATTTGAAAACTGAAAATTTTTATTCAAATTACCTACCTTGAAAATTAATGAACATAATATTTTAAGAACGGTTTTGGTAATTTAGTATTTTTCTCATATAATCACTTTTTTTCTTAATGTCACTATAAATTTCTTTAACACTGACAATTTTCCAAAATGTCAAAACCTTTTCAATAAAACTGTTTCTGTAGTTTCCTCTTCATTTAATAATGGATGCGATTTAATTGCTGCTACATTTTGATCACAAAAAAAAAACTTTTAAACAATGGGAATTTTTTAGTCGTTCAACAGGTTTTGAGTCAATTGCCACATCATTTAGTTTTGATAATTTAACAAACTGAGTTTTTTCATGTTCATAAAGACATTTTACAACTTCCCATTTTGCTAACATCTTCTTACCTTCAGAATCAAATAGTAATTCGGAAGAAGCTTCAGTAATCCAATTATTCTGAATATTTTTAAAAAGGTGGACATAGTCAAAAAGTAAATACAAACTATTTTTAGTTAGCCAAGACTTATCATAAACAATGTCAAATTCTTTTTAAAAATATTAATTAATCCTTGACCATTTAATTGTTTAATTAGATCAACAATATTTAAAACTTTTTCATATAAAAATATTGTTTCTAAATTGGCAACTGGGATCGTTTTAAGTAAAATATTTGGTCCACCATGTAAACATTTTACCATAATCCCCAATACTGTTTTTGCTAATCCTTCAGAGTTTTCAGCAACACCAAATAAATTTCCTCCGTGATATTGTAAAGAAGCTTTTACATACACTTCATCAATTAAAAGAATGCACTTTTTCTGATTTTCAGCAATTTTAGAAAATATGTCACCCAGAAAATTAAAATCATCTGATTTTGAAACTTTTGATGTCAAAGCTGATAATGTTTTCACACTGGGTAATTGTAAATCATCCCGAAGTCGATTATATAATGACTGAGACGTTACAAAATATTCAAATGCCCTGATAAGAATATTAGAGTCATAATGTTTTGTGGCAATACTTGGTGGAAACATAATATTATTTTTTTCTTTTAAAATATTTTTTTTAATCAATTTCTACTTTGCTGAGAAAACGAATCGCTTCATTAATCTGTGAACAATGCTGAAACATTGAGACTCGATTTTTTAAAGAGAACAAATAGTTGTATGTATACCAGCATGGTAGCATTCAAATTTTAAATTTTCAAAAAATGTTATCATAAATATTGGAATACCTCCGGTAAAAAAATTCAACAGACTGTATCAACAGCTGATTGTTAACTTTATAGAATATAACTTCTGATACAAAATTCTGTTGATCAATATTCTTTAACAAATTTTGAAAACTGATAATTATTTTTTTTTTCTATGAATTGTGCTAACTCATCATTTTGCACATTTCGCACAGAAGCTGAAGATTTATTTGTTGTCCTTGGTTTTGATTAGGGACTTCTTAATACACTTGATGGCAAATGATCAAATACTGATGGGGGATTCTTCGGTTGTACTTTTCCTCTAATACCTACTGTTTCATACCAAGAAGGAAAATGCCTTTCACAAACAACAGTGCTTGGTTTGTCAGGAGTGTTGTCTCTAGGTATTGTCTTTAGCCATCGTTCTCGCTCATTTTGATCTTGGGGAAGACGAAAAACAGGAACCTTATTTTCCTGATTATAATTGCCACGACAACCTGTCACACAGCATTTTTTTTTACCATAATGAGAAAGGTTTTGGGGATACTGAAATTAAAAATTATTAACAAAACTATTATTTTGTAAACATTACATAGTGATTTTAAAAAGTGTATGAACCTTAAAGTCTATGGTCTGAAAGGTTTGAACTTAAATTGAAAATTTGTAATTGTATGAAGACGGAATTTATATTTTAGTGGATAACATGGATGAAGAATTATCAATGTTAGAACAAAGGAATTTAAGATTGAGATATTAGGGACTTTAGGATGACGAACATTAAATGTATTCTTTCTCAGGAATGAGAAGCAAGTAGAAATTTAAAATCCATACACAACACAAGTGATTACAGTTTTAAGTCCCCTATGTAATCACATGTTAATAATATGGCCAGGAATCTTTCATGGTATATTTTTTTATTATTAGCAGGAAGTCTTGGGGAAATACAACAGAATTCCAGAAGTGATATATGGTCGAATCAATATCTGCTATGACTGTACAAGCTATTTTGCAATTGGTACAGATGCAGCAAGTTGCCCAGGTTAAAAGGATTCACACACGGTCATAACAGCCTTTCTCGAACCTCTTGCCTTTGCTGCAAGTTAATCATTCCTCCTGTAGGTCTCTGCAATGTCCCTACAGACAGTATAATAGTATGAGACTGGGCAAGAGGATCAACGGACCTCTTGAAAATTTGATTTCATGAACAGTGCTAAAATAATTTCAATTTACTTATGATAATTATTTTATCTGAAGGGAGGTGATCAATCACTCAAGTAAAATGCAGTTATATTAACAAGTTTAAATACTTTTTAAGCTTCAATTGTACTATAGACACTGTTGAATTTTATTACCAATTTCGCTCTGTATTCGTCCAAATGTTCGATAAAATTGATTTTTGGTTTGGTCTGAAATGGTACTTTGTCCCGACATAAAAAAAATTTTTAATTTTTTTAACAAGCACTTTTTTAAGTACGTTTTTTTAAGCAACAATAACTCTTGTTTGACTACTTAATAATAGGAGATATTCATGCTCTGTTCTGTTACTTAAATTTGAAAACAAAACGAGATTCTACTTTGTTTAGGCGATTACGTGTGAACACCCTGAAAAATCTGGCAGAAACAAGAAAAAACAAACAATTATTTAAGAATTTAGAGTGAGGATCAATTTTGTAAATAAAATGAGCAAAATATGATCCCCTATTTCCGGGCCATTCTAGTTTTTTTAGAGCAATTAACTGAAAGACTTTTACCAATAACCCTAAGTTCGAGTGGCAAGGTCGTACATAATCGCCTAAAAAAGTAGAACCACTACTCGCCCTCTACCCCTAAAAACGCACAAGATTTATCTCTCGTAACAACAAAAAATTGTTAACTGCCTTAAAACGCTAAAATGGTCCGGAAATGGGGGATCATTTTACGTAAAATTTATATGCGAAACTGATCCCTCACTCTAAATTCTAACTAATTGTTTTTTTCTCCTTTCTGCTAAGTGTTTCAGGGTGTTCACACGTAATCGCCTTAAAAAGTAGAATCTCATTTTTTAGAGGGGAGGGGTGATTTAGCTGTTAATCTACAATAATACCAAAAAGGTCATGTTTCATTTATTGAGAAAATAAAATAAAAGGATAATTGTTTGCCAAATAAAAGGTATTTTTCATGTAATCGCTCAGTCGCTTATAAGAAACGATCTATAAAAAAAAGACATTTCAGAATTTTGTTTAATCAATTTACAAGAAACCCTGAAACTATTATAATTAATTTATATGCTGAAAAAATGAAACCTGAAAAAAAATGTAATCGTTAAAACGAGTGTTTCTGTGTAAAAATAATATTTCAGTTTTATTTTTGCATCAAAAGTCTTTCTTTTTAGTGTAATGTCAAAAAAAATTGACAAAAAAAAAATCACAAAAAAGTAATTGCCGCCAGCAATTAAAGCATTGAATTTAAGTTTGATATTCAACACTTTAAAAAGTAAATTAGAATTTTATTTCATGACAAGAAATAGAATTTAAGAGCAACACTCAATTGTTCAAACATGAGCAAGAATATTCAGTCCTATAAATAAAGTTTTGCCGTATATTTTAAGGGGCAGTTGTAAAATAATGAAAGTAAATTTATTTAAATTCTGACATTGACTTTGTGATAATAAATTGCCTTTTTCATTATTATTCTCGCAGTTTAAAGAATTAAATTCCGTTTTTTGTTTTTGTTTCTTAATAACTTTTTTCAAACACTGACTGACATATTTCTAATTTACTTTTTAAAGTGTTATTTATTTCTTAGAGCAAAAATATTTTGAATGTTTTCAAATTTTATTACACACAAAAACAAATTTTCGACAATGAACATTCTTTGTAAACACACAAAAGAAAACAGTTTTAACGGAATTTAACGAATTTAAAAGTAAAAAAAAATCAAGAAGTTGATATTTCTTTAATAACGAAAATGCTGCAATTTTCGAGTATTTTTTAACCAAAGTCAACAACAAAAAACGGGTAAAAAACAAATATGCAACAAATAAATATTACCAAAGGCAAGATAAATTACTCTTCTACCTACCTTATTTGTGTTTTAACTTATTTTAAAGCGTTTTTTTGTTAAAAACAAACAGTGTCTACTGTTCAGTTAGAACGAAAAAAGGTGTTGTTGAGAAGCCCTCTACGAGGATCCTTGATAATCGCTTAAAAATCGAAAATTAAGCAAAATACTGATAGAACATAACATTTTCGCACAATTGGTGACATTTATTGGATGTGTTTCTACCAGTATTTTGTTTACTTTTCGATGTTTGAGCTATTATCAGGTTTGCTCGTGGAGGGTGCATCTGCGCCATCTTTTTTGTTCGGTCTAACTGAACAGAGTCGACACTATGTTTGCTTTTTAACAAACAAAAAAACACTTTAAAATAATTTAAAACCCTAGCCCTAACTTATACAGGTATATAGAAGAGTAACTAATTTTGCCTTTAGTAACATGTATTTGTTGCACATTTGTTTGTTTGTTTTTTACCCTTTTTTGTTCTGTTGACTTCAGTTAAAAATACCCCAATTTTCTTTTAGAATTTGACATGAAATTTGAATTTTATGTCAAATTCTAAAATAAATTCGAATTTTATGCTCGAACAAAAAGTGTCGTTTAAATCAACGATTAATTTTATTCAATATTTAAGCAAATATCAACCAAAATCCAACCGTCCATATTTCTAGAATTGAACCAATATGAGTTATTTTCACTTCTTTAACAAAACAAATTATTTTTCTAATAAAGACATTCGTTATTACGAACATTTTTTGTTTTTCTAATAAAGATATTCGTTCTTACAAACAATATTTTTTATTTTTCTAATAAAAATATTTGTTATTACATTTTTTTGTGACAAATTTCTTAAAAGTTTATTCATATTTCATTAAAAAAAACACTAAAAATAAATATTGCAAATTTATATAAATCAACATTTATATTTACTTCAATATTGTTAAATAGCAGAATTCCGGTGATAAAAAGTTTTGAAAAATATGTTTAAAAATATTCAATTCAATTGTATCCGATATCCAGCCGTGTCGGAATTGACTGAATAACGCCAAATAACTCGCCCCCAGTCGGACAAGAGTCGCGCATGCTTTGTAGGCCTGTATTATGAATCGCCTTGTATCTAACCCATTATGTTAGGACAAAGTATAACAATCATTGGGAAATATTAAGTGATATATTTATGGCACCAGTGTGAAACTAACCATTATCCTATCAATTAATTCTAAAAGTAACATTTTCTTTAGCCCATTTATTGGTCTACTCATATCATTTTGTGACATAGACGTAAAAGTAGGTTTCAATTAAGATTTACAGTGGGATAAAAATGTATGAATAGCAGCGAGCGATGGTGTATGAATATTTCATTTTTCTTTAACTATTAATTGCAAATCCTTGGCCTGAGATAAAAATGAAAAAAGAGAAAGAGAGAGGCAAAGAGGAAACGAGAGACGAGGAAAGGGCATAAAACAGAGAACTTATGTGAGGTGTGTCAAAACGAATGCTGGATCCACTTGCTACTTCCCCCGTCATTATTTTTTATGATTCCAAAATGGCTCTTCGTCGGCGCCTTTAATAACATCACATACCGAAGTCTCTTGAGACAAAATACCAGATTTGTAGAGTGTTCAACGCAATTTTTGTACAATTTAAACAAAAGATAGTAATTCAAAGATTTCGTTTTTCATTCCGGCCCGCGATCTCCTTCAAAAAGTCTCATCTGGCCCTCACTCTGAAAGGGTTGCCCGCCCCTGGTCTACAGGATAATTTGCCTTGATTTTCCTTTATGTCTTTTCAATATTGCCAGTAAGGGCGCTGTTTTCGCCCTGTTTACACTTATATTATTCTTCGTTACTTATGTTTATTTTTATTATGTTTGAGTTTAGAATTGTTTGTGCCAATGTAAATCACTGGTGAAGTATCATACACGAACAGTATGAATTTTAGTTAGCACTAGCAGAAAAGACCGACGTTGAATGAATAATTTTATCCATCCAGAGACAGGTATTCTTCTAGTATATATATATATATATATATATATATATATATATATATATATATATATATATATATATATATATATATATATATATGGGAGGTACTGGGGAGCCATGAGATAAAATAGTGGTTTGTTTTTAAACACCCGAAACAGTTTTTCATGGTAAATAACTGATGATCCCTACAAAATTATTAAGAATAGCGAAAATTCTTGGAAGTTAACTAATACAGTGATTACAAGAAATTCATTGACTTACAAGCAAATAAATTTTCCAAGCAAGAGCTTTGGACTGAAAGTTTTGTTCCCCCTCTCATATAGTCTTAAAGTTTGAAATACTCCCAAGACTATATATATATATATAAGGTTCATATTATATTCTAATAATCATGTTTTTATTTTATTTTTATTTTTATTTTTTCACATTTCTAAAAAACATAACATTTCTGTGAGATATATATTTTACGGTTCGTTTCATTTGTCTTGTGCCAAACAACATTTTTATGTCAATATCGACTCTGCAACATTACAAAATCATCAGAAAAATTCACAAAGAGTTCTTAGATTAAAGTGTTTTGAAAAAACTTACACTATACAGTGGGTTATTTTTAGGTGATATATATATATATATATATATATATATATATATATATATATATATATATATATATATATATCATTTGTTTCTTGTCTAAAATAATTAATTTCTTCACATTTGACAAATAAAAAATCGCCTGATGGAAAACGTAAAAGCATGTAAAATTATAGATGTTATAGTTTTAATATTTCGAGTGGTCCTTCAAGCTTTGTCAAAAAATGATTTTAAAAATAAATGAAATCTATACATATATGTCAGGTTCAAGTTTTGTCGAAACTACTGCATCACTTTAACTAATACCCTCATGAAAGGCCCGAATTCATGTATCCTCCCTCCAGCTATGATTCAATAGTAGGGTGGAATATTCTCTAAATCCGTAGTTGCGCAACTAGACGGAGAAGGGGAACTCCAAAATAACACCTGTATTTCCCTGCTTGTTCCGGCATTGTTTCTAGTCGTTCTGGACTTCTCCTTGCCTTTGGACTCAAGCAATGATGGTTCAGGAAGTATGCAGTATATATTGGGCAACCCTTGCTTCACTCTAAACTCACCACGCACGCACCCTTACGGGGATATCTATTATCTCTCGAGACTGAAAGGAAGCCAACCATCCAGTGGAATAGAAAGAGGCAGATATATTGAAAGCGTACAATTTGAATTCTACATTAACACAAATAATATCGATCCGTGGAGCGCTGAGTGTGTGTGGGAGGAGCGCTGTTGCGTAGGTTATCGTAATATGGCGTAGGAGAAATATTATTTCTCTCCCCCCCCTCTCTCTCTCTCTACCTCTCTACCTCTCTCTCTCTCTCTCTACCTCTCTACCCCTCTCTCTCTCTCTCTCTCTCTCTCTCTCTCTCTCTCTCTTTCTATGTATGTATGCATGCATGCGTGTGTGTTCTTGTCTGTTTGTTAAAGACTGCGCTGGCCCGATGGAGACTACGCGTCTTCTGATCGATATTTTCGCAGTGAGCAAGGAAAGACTAACTCTGTGTGTGTGTGTGTGTGTGTGTGTGTGTGTGTGTGTGTGTGTGTGTGTGTGTGTGTGTGTGTGTGTGTGTGTGCCGAACTGATTTGAGAACGTAAGAACGTAAGGGACATGCATCGGACAAGAGATCTCGCCTGCACGTGAGCTAACGTGATCTCGCTTCTCACGTGAACAAAACGAGAAAATCCCGCGCGTGCACACACACACACACACACGCATACACACACACACACGCATATATTGTTCCCACGCGTACGTGTTAAGCTTAAATCTTACCAACTAACGGACGGACGCACGAACCCATCGTTCATATTAAGAATCTATTGTTTATCTCGGCTAACAAAATGAAAAGATCAGGACCAAAACATTTCTCCGGGGCAATCTTATTAATTCCTAAAGTTTAGTTTGAAATCGAACCTGAAATAGCAAAACCTTGGCTATATACGTTGGTTTGGTGCGCCTGTTTAACGGCATATCTACCCCTTTTGTATCTAATTTAATGCTGAAACTCAATGCTTGGAAAATGATCGACTATTGTTCTCGCCTTAATAAAGTCCTTCCAAGCCCAAACAAAAGTCTGTCCAGTGGATTGAACCTTCATAAAAAAAGAGGTGGACATACAGGAACGAATCTTTGTATTAATTACAAGACCCGTCTTCTAACAAAATATTGAAAGAAAAGAAAAAAGACATAGCAGAACAAAAACATCTGTATCTTCTTTTTCTTTCGCGTTCATCCCGAGTTACGACGGGGTCCGTCGTGATGCATTTTCGTCTCCACTTATCTTTTGTCTTCCCGCTGACGTCTAATGTAAAGGCAAGTTTCGCGGCGGTGTCGTCGTCGGTCCTCAGCACGTGTCCAAACCATTTGAGTTGCCATTCCCTCGTTTTGCTCTCAATCGGTGCGATGCCGTAGCGCCTTCAGATGTCGTCATTGCAGATGTAGTCGAACAGTGTAATTCCCGAGACCCAGAGGAGAATTTTGAGTTCCATAACGGCGAATCTTCGCTCCTCCTTCGTCGTTTTCGGTAAGCACTCGGAGCTGTACCAAGCGACGGGTCTCGCAACAATCCGGTAGATCTTCGACATTAGACGGTCGCTGATCTTGCGGTCACATAGGATGCCGGTGGTGGTGCAACGACGCATTGATGCGCGCAACGACCTCGCCGAGGATGTTGCCATTTGTATATATATATATATATATATATATATATATATATATATATATATATATATATGGGGGTGAATGTGTGTGTATTAACAAATATTTGAAACTTCGTGTAACATATAAAAATGTCCTGGACGTAAATTGTTGAAAAGGAACCTTGCCTGATGGTAGGAAGTGAGAGAGAAAAAGTTGTCGTTTCGCTGCTGTCTTCTTGTTGTGTCGGCAAAACGTTGTAAAAAGTTCGCTAAAGGGTTAATACGCTGAGTCTTGTGATTGGTCCATACATGACCCAAAATCAGCTCAGCATAAGAACCCTCAACGCAAAGAAATAGTTCCTGACTGATGCAGGCAGTCTGAATAGAGAAAATGTGAAAGCGGTCAAACTTGCAAACACCTGCCACAAACAGAATCAGGCCAACATCCTGTATCAACCCTTTTGGTATGGCCTAACAAAATACAATGGAACAGTGTTCTGACCAAGACTCAAAATCAGTGATTGATACCACTCTTCTATGGATAAGGCATTGAGAATATAGACATTAGATAGAGGGCAAACTCTTCTTTGAAGATTGTCAGCCCTCAATCCGATTTTTACAACGTTAGTCTTTGCAGGGATATGTCGTTGTCCTCCCACATACGGCTCTTGATATTCCCAAATCGTCACCCCTCTGACTAGGCTTAACGTCGCTTAAATTTGCTGACCTAGATGCTAGAGAGGTGCTGTTGCTTATTGTGCAACCCTTGCTTCACTAAGCGTAGGCACCCTTACGGGTGTGTCTACTGAAAGACCGAAAGGAGACATATATTTACAGTTGACATCCATCTATCAAACTAAATAATCAGTACGTGTTAACGTCATCTCTAGAAATGTTTTTTTAAATTATATCCAAGAGAACTGGATGTAAATGATTAACTCGAATAGAGAGCTCAATGTACAGGACTTATCTGAGTAGAAAGCTCAATGTAAATCGTTGATCCGAGTAGAGAGCTTAATGTAAAGGATTGATCCGAGTAGAGAGTCCAATGTAAATGGTTGATCTGAATAGAGAGCTCAATGTAAATGATTGATGTGAGTAGAGAGCTCAGTGTAAAGGATTGATCCGAGTAAAGAGATCAATGTAAATGGTGTATCCGAGTATAGAGCCGATATAACCAAAAGGGGTTGCACGCTTGGATGAATGGATACGGTCAATGACTATGGGACCGGTCATACAGAGTTCAAAACCAATCGGATCAATTGTATTCAATTATCCACTGATTCTGTTGAGAAAGAGATGAACCCACATGCCACATTTATATGGCATAATCACGTTGTTAATCACCGTTTGGTGCATCTGTGGTCAAATTGGGGTTCCACTCTCTGACTTGACTATATATAACTTTACTTCTTTTATGTGCTGATCAATGAGACTTAATAAATTTGTGTCTGAAACATATGTACACTGAGATTTTGCTGATGTCGAATTTTTGGAACTTGTATACTTAATGATAAATATCTCATAATTGTGTATCTTTCTAAGTTGTTATATATAAGCTCTGATTGACCGATAATCCTAACCATAGAGCTTGTTTAATAATGCAGTATTACTTGGTAATTGATAGACTTGATTTACTTCACCTTTCATATATATAATATTAAGATGTTGTATTCGTTGTCTAGTAACGATACTATCTCTCTCTCTCTCTCTCTCTATATATATATATATATATATGTATATATATGTATATATATATGTGTGTGTATATATATGTATATATATGTGTATATATATGTATATATATATGTGTATATATATGTATATATATGTGTATATATATGTATATATATATATATATATGTATATATATATATATATATATATATATATATATATTTATTTATAAAATACAGAAATTCAATGTAACATCAGTACCGTCGGTTTCAAAGCGGGAGGTTGATCCCGATTATCGTCAGCTGATAAACATATTCAGGAATGGTCTGAATATGTTTATCAGCTGACGATAATCGGGATCAACCTCCCGCTTTGAAACCGACGGTACTGATGTTACATTGAATTTCTGTATTTTATAAATAAATATTTACGCTCTTAATCCTCCGAAATCTCGGATTTCTTAATTAATCGAGCACTCTGCTGGTTTTTCCTGCCCTACCACACAGTACTATATACATATATATATATATATATACATATCCAAGTGGGTAGGATTAACCTTGCAGAGTTCTTTTGAAGTGTCGATCCGAGCAGAGAACTGAATGTAAATGATTAACCCGAATAGAGAGCTCAATGTACAGGACTTATCTGAGTAGAAAGCTCAATGTAAATCGTTGATCCGAGTAGAGAGCTTAATGTAAAGGATTGATCCGAGTAGAGAGTCCAATGTAAATGGTTGATCCAAATAGAGAGCTCAATGTAAATGATTGATGTGAGTAGAGAGCTCAGTGTAAAGGATTGATCCGAGTAAAGAGATCAATGTAAATGGTTTATCCGAGTATAGAGCCCAATGTAAATGGTGGATCCGAGTAGAGAGCTAAATGTAAAGGACTGATCGAAGTAGAGAGTTCAGTGTAAACAATAAATAATAATGATAAATGTAACATCGTAACATTTTAAGATAAGAATTTTTAAGATACACCAGTTATTTTTTTAATTTATTATTGTTATAAAGCTCTTTCTGAAAAGATACTGAGCTCTTTATATGTACAACATTTGCTGTCTTGATTCGGCTAGGTTCCGATATTAAGAAGTTGGGTTCCATACTATGTGTGTGTGATTTGACTTATTACTAGCTAATAAGTATGATATATATATACATATATATATATACATATATATATATATATACATATATATATATACATATATATATACATATATATATATACATGTATATATATACATATATATACATGTATATATATACATGTATATATATATATATATATATATCCGTTGTAATAGAGTTTGATTGACTGAAAACTCGACTTGCCGATTAATCCAATGAACCGTGTGTGTGTGTGTGCGGTATAAATCTTTTTATTTATACAAACATTTTTGGTTACACATGTGCAGACATGTTTCAGTTATAGCATGGGGTTCGGCTCTGTTCTTAATATGGATGGGGAGATGACAAAAATATATACAGCTCTATTTATTGCTGGGTACTATTAGATAAAAACAGTAAGGATTCACTGGATTAACCCATGTGGGCATAAACTAACCGGAATTTATATATATATATATATATATATATATATATATATATATATATATATATATATATATATATATATATATATATATATATATATATGAGAGAGAGATTGATGTGATTAGCTCTTCAAATGGCCGATGTTATTTTGCATATTCGGCTTAACAGGTTTTATTGTTTTCACTTACACTGGCTTGTGTGCTGGGTACATATACTGGGGAGGGGTAGCACCCCCCCTCTCTCTCTCTCTCTCTCTCTCCCTCTCTCTCTCTTTTCTTCGGCCTCGAATATTTCCAATGCGACATTGACGCTACCCATTTATTTATTTATTTATGCTGCATTCAACAGGACATTAGCGAACGTCTCTCTGCTCCATCATCGTAGCTAAACGTTGGAATGAGTGACGAGCAAGTGAGAGAGAACTGGGGAGGCGTATGGGGGGGTGAGGGCACGTTTGGGTCGCCGAATCAACGGTGTCTCCGTAGTTAGACAAAATATTCTGCTGTATCGCCGCCGCAGCACGGCACCTAAACCCGCCTCCACCGACAAACCCCGCCACCCGATCCGTCACCAGGTTGCTGAACATCATAGAATATCACCATAGAGACCAAACGAACATAGAAAATTATATAAAAGCAAAACAAAAACAAACGAAAAACAAAAAAGAAAAGATGTGTTGAATATGTAGACAGCTAATACAAAAAGCATGACATTAACCGCTTCCGGAAAAACCGGAAGTAAATCAAATGTATGGACCTAGCTTGTCGGATTTTCAAAGTTAGACCCAAATAGCAATTTGTCAGACATATCGATACTTCGTTCGGAGTAGCCATTTTTTTCGGGGTTTTTTTTTTTCGTTTTTTCCTCCCACTATGTTATTAGAACAAATATATTTTATTTCTTTTTTGATTGTGTTTTTTTCTGAAAATATCTATTCCGGCTAAGATAACAGTTACACGGGATGCATAGGGATATAAATTTGGTAGTGGATGGTATCCAAACAAGATAAGTGCTATTTAGGGGAGGTCGAGGGCAAAATAAATGTGAGGAATGGGCATCTTGGTGGAG